>OX596006.1:35667810-35876240 GCA_951394115.2 Drosophila phalerata
CATCGAGATGTTCGAGATGTTTTGTAAACTTTTCTGTTCTGGCCATAATTTATTTTATATGGCTATGATTTATGTGCTTTGGCTTAACGTCTCTTCTTGTGTGGGTCTGCAGGTGTGCTGATAGACGCTTTTGTATCATATTTTTATGACAGCGCATTTCGCTTGCCGATGAACATGTCTTTATTTTCGATTTATCTCCCAGAGTATAAAAGAATGCCTCAGATATATATAAACGCCAAAAGATTACAGTTTTCTTTATAGCATTTTAAAACAGTAAATCAAATTATTTATGTACTACAATTATTATTATATGAGCATAGGTACGTACACATATGCACCTATAAGAAACCAATTGCAACTCTGCGAATTTGGTAGAAAAAGGCAATAAAATAAAGTTAAAGCAAACAAAAAATAAATAAAAGAACCAAGTGACATTTTCAATGTAAAAACTTTGAATTAAATTTTTTTCGATTAAGCCCTAGCAGAAAATCGACGGGTATGTAAAAGCACGTTAAAACTTGGCCAATAAGCTGTCAAATGGCAATGGCAACAGCAGCAACTCCATTTGTTTTCGACTGACGTTGACACTGTAGAACATATTGTAACTTGTCAAGCTCGTTAGAGAAATGGAACCAGATCAGATCGCTGGCAACATTGCAAAAACCAATAATCGAAATGGATGTAGTCGCCCCGTTGACTATTTGCCATTTTGTTTTATGCTTAACCTTCTTTTGCAATCCCTAATGCAGGTGAAGCTGCCACATTCCCACTGGCTTCTTTCCACAGTATATGTATTTTATTTGAATTAATTTCTCTGGGATTGTTAATTAAAGTAATTTTTTTTTATATTACCATTCAAAATAATTATGTTTTGGCTTAAATAAATAAAAAGTAGGAATTGAAAAAACAGGAAAAACAAAACAGCTAAACTCATTTTAATTCAACAGCCTCGTAGCACTTACTTAACTAAGTTTTGTGGCTTGAGATAAGTCCCGAGTCTCGGCCCAAAAATCATCAAGGCAAAAGCCGCACAAAAAAAACGAAACCTTTGGTCAGTTCAACAGTTTACCAACCTTTTTCTTCCTCATTCCTGTATTCAGTTGTATTTATTTGTTTACTTTTATTATACCCTTTTCAGGCCTCGTTGAAGTTGAGCAGTTAATAAATACGTCCGAATTTTTCCTTTTTTTTTCTAAATTTCATAGCAAAAATGTACAATATAATAGATATACTAGGTTTCAAACACATTACAAGTTGTAAAAGTAGAGTAATGTGATATTTATATTATATTTAATATAACTTAATTATAAAATAAATAATTATTTTTAAATATATTTTTCTGATAATTATTGAATAGACAATGTTGAATAATTAATTATTGTTATTATTTTTAGACCCCGTACTTAAAAAAAGTACAGGGGTCTATTGGGTTTGTTTTAACGAAAATGTGCGTAACAGGCAGAAGGAGGCGTGGCAGACCCTATAAACTATATATATTCTTGATCAGCATCAATAGCCAAGTCGATATAGCAATGTCCGTCTGTCCGTCTGTCTGTCTGTCTGTCTGTCCGTCTGTCTGTCTGTCCGTCCGTCTGTATGAACACCTAGATCTCAGAGACTATAAGAGCTAGAGACACCAAACTTGGTATGTAGGTTTGTCTATATTGCAAGCAGATCAAGTTTGTTTCGAAATTTGGCCACGCCCCCTTTGTCGCCCACAAATCGAAAAACAAAATTTCGTATCCAAATTATAAGAACAATTTCAAAGCTAATGACACCAAACTTAGTATGTAGATTCCTCTATATAGCAGGCATATCAAGTTTGATTCTTTTTTGGATCGGACCACTATATCATATAGCTGCCATAGGACCGATCGGGCGAAAATCAAGTCTTAGTATGAAAAGCTTTTTATACCCGTTACTTATAAAAAATAAGTATAAGGGTATATTGTGTTCGTTGGAATGTGCGTAACAGGTAGAAGGAGGCATCTCCGACCACATAAAGTATATATATTCTTGATCAGCATCAACAGCCGAGTCGATATAGCCATGTGTGTCTGTCCGTCTGTCCGTCTGTCCGTCTGTCCGTCTGTGTGAGCGCCTAGATCTCAGAGACCATAAGAGATAGAGTAACCAAACTTTCACACGTAGATCAGAAATGCGTTGGAGCAGGTCAAGTTTGTTTCAAATTTTGGACCCGCCTCCTTCCACGCCCGTAATTCGCGAAAAACTGGTCATCCGTCTGTATAAACACAAGGATCTCAGACACTATAAGAGATAGAATAACCAAATTTGTCACACAGATTTCCATATACCTCACGCAGATCAAGTTTGTTTCAAATTTAAGCCACGCCCACCTCCGCCCCCGCAAATCGCGAAAAACCACCTCACCCACAATTGTTCATATAATACGTATTTTTTGGTAATAACCGATATCTGTTATTATTATCTATTATCCCACTGAATCGCAACAAGATCGGACAAGTAGAGCAGCAGTTATTGCGTGTCTAAGTTGTTAAATCAACAGGTTCCCCCTAGAGTATGCAATAGTTTTTGTATTGTTAAACCTTATTAGAATGCTTCAAATTCTCAAGTAATTCTGGCAACGCAAATATGACATTAGGATTGAATCGCTAATGTATTGAAATAAGTAACGGGTATCCTATGGTCGGGATCTCGACTATAGCCTTTCCCACTTGTTTGTTTTATAAAATATCTTAACCAAACTAATACAATATGCATATAAATTGGTTTTATGCATCCTGTCCAAAGTTGGTTGAAATCGGACCACTATATCATATAGCTGCCATAGGACCGATCGGGCGAAAATCAAGTCTTAGTATGAAAAACTTTTTTGTTTTATGAGATATCTCAACAAAACTTTTACAGTATGCATATAACTTGGTTTTATATTGCCCGTCCGAAGTTGGCTTAAATCGGACCACTATACCATATAGCTTCCATAGGACCGATCAGCCGAAAATCAAGTCATAGTATGAAAAACTTATTTGTTTTATAAGATATCTTAACCGAACTAATACAATATGCATATAACTTGGTTTTATATATCCTGTCCAAAGTTGGTTTACATCGGACTACTATATCATATTGCTTCCATAGGACCGATCGGGCGAAAATCAAGTCTTAGTATGAAAAACTTTTTTGTTTTATGAGATATCTCAACTAAACTATTACAGTATGCATATAACTTGGTTTTATATATCCTAACCGAAGTTGGTTCAAATCGGACAACTATCTCATATAGCTGTCATTGAAAAAAGTAGTGGAAAATGTATTACAACGCTCTGCAACAGCATCAAGCGGCCAAATTATTTTTTAATTTTTGTAGTCTTTTCTATTTCCATAGTAAGTACGGGGTCTCCGACAGTCGAGTATGCTCGACTGTAGCACCGCGAGCGAAGCGAGCGGGGGGTTGGTGAGCGAAGCGAGCAGGGGGCGGAGCCCCCTAGTTTTCAATAAAATTCTTTTTTATCGATGCACTTGGAGGTTACAATAGATCAAAATATGTTAGTTTATTTTCTAAAATGTCAAAAGACAACTTTTTCATTTATTACAACAAAAATATAACTAAATTTGAGATCCCATAAAATCGAATTTGAACTGAAACAAACGGCTTAAATTTTTACATTTTAAAACTTTCACATAGTTAATCTTATAAAGAATCGGATGGAGTAGTTCTATGTAAATCAAGAGTATTTCAACTTCGTAATTGTGTTAATTGTTGTTCATTTTCCAACATTTTTGTTTAATTTGTGGGTGCATTTTTGGTTCGGTTGCTCGGAGTTCGGAGCTCGGTGTTTGGTGTTCAGTGCTCAATGCTCGGTTTGTGGTCCGTTTGTTAAGCGCATGGCATAAAGGATAAAGCAAAGGAAAAGTCTTTATTGAGAGCAACATTTTTACGTACACACAAGTACAAACATGTTTAGGCGGTACAAATGTAAAAGTTTTGAAAGCAAACAACAACACAAACAACAAGCACAACAGAGAAGGGCTGCCCAGTTGATTTAGTTGTTGTTGTTGCTGTTGTTGATGTTTCTAAATATTTACAAAAATAAAAATGAGAATGAATAACGAATAACGAAACACTACAAAAAAACTTTATTAATTGCCAGAAAGTTTTTAAGTCGTCGCTTCTTGTGCGTTTTATTCGTTTGTTTGTTTAGGTAATTAAAAATTTGGCCGTTCATATGTTTTTTTTTTTTGTGTTTCTTTTTCTACGTTGTTTTTATATTTTATTTTTTATTTATGTGCTAGTTGAGTTGTGCTGCCTGCTCTGTATTTTATGTTGCTGTCCAAACAACATCAATTTAATCTACCAGTGACGTCAGATCCATCAATCGGGCTGCTAGTTCCATGTCACTCTCCATCTCTCTATCTCTCTTCCCAGCCTTATATAATGCTTCTTTTTGGTATTTACCATGTCGTATGCGTAATGCTTTCCACATTTTGACTGGGCGCTTTGGAGGCTTACATAAGATGTCCAGAGCTCTCACTTGACGGCAGAAACAACACCAGCAGTTAAGCACGTGTAGCACTACATTTGTGTGTGTGTGTGTGTGTGTGTGTGTGTGTGCGTGTGTGTTGTGCTTGTGTGTGTGTACATTGAATTGCCGACAATGTCAATGTCTTTGCCCTAGTCAGAGTCAACGTCAGCGGCACAGTGTTACATTATACATAATAACCAGTTCAATATTGCAGCGGACTCTTCCTAATTTTATGTCAAAATTTTCCAACTAGATATCGCGGAAGCAGATATTTTTTAATTCAACTCGATAGTTTTTTGATTACCGATAGAAACAAATAAACTGTTAAATTGTTAAGTTTTTCAATTTAAAATTATCGACCGATTTTAATGACTTTCAAAAATTTCAAAGTTTGAATCAGGCATTAAAAGTATTAATGCAAAATTAGATGTGTAATAAAATTACGCGTTTATTTTGTGATTACTATTGCGATTTCAAATTAAAAAAAAATGTGTGAAAAAACTCGAAATTTGCAATTCGATCTTTTCTTTAACGATATATCAAAAAAAAGATACCATGATTTGTTTTTAATACAAATTAAACTCGAAGCTTGGATTTACCTAACTAATTTTAAGTATAATTAATATGTATATAATAATACCTAATACGAGTACGCATATAATTATACAATGCAGAATAAATATAGGAAATATACAATTATTTTATTTATAATAATTAATTATTTTTCTATGCTTGTGCATTTTTAAAAATTTTCGTACATTTTGGGCATATTAAGAATTCGAGCAATTAATCGAATTTTACTAAACGAATGGTTAACAATTTATTTAAAAGACAAATTTAACTTTCTTAGTTCTAGTTTAAATTTGTTTTTAGCCCCGGTTGTTGTCATCTTCTAAATTTTGAGAGCGTGTTCCAATACGCAGGCGTTATATTTTTTCGAGTTGAACTCAATGAGGTAACTCAAATCAGCTGAGTCACTGTAAAAACTCACTCAATGTTATGCTTTTCCTGGTTTTTCTTTCTTGTTGTTGTTGATGTTAATATTGTTGCCGCTCGTTGTGTTTTGCATCGAGCGTTGCCCTTCTAGAGATGACTGCTGTTGCTTTTTTGTAATTACATTGCTTTCCTTATTTCAACTTACTTTCCCCTGATGTTTTTCATTTTTCTTACATTTGTTTTTTTTTCCCCTCTGTTTTTTGTGGCATTTCGGCCTTATTTTAAGAGCGCTGTTGTCCGCCGCCATTTTGTTTCGTGTGCCGGCAACTTGAAGCATCCATAAATTGTAATTAAAGCGAATAAAGCACAGCTGTTGTGTGTGTGTGTCTGTGTGTGTTTGTTTCTGTATTTGTGTGTGCAAAACGTTGAGGTGGGAAATCGAAAGCAGTGTCTGTACATTTCGTTTTGGCGCCAAATTTACAGGAGTGACATCATTAAGACCAAGTTGCAACAAACTAACTTTTAATTAGATTACTTCACACTGCAGCTGTTGCATGTTTGGCATACTTGCCACATCCACACAAACACACACACACACACACACTGCCGATTGCCGCACAAATGTTTCCCTTCTTTCCGTCCATGCAGCACATTTGTACAGGTATACGGTATAAGGTTAATTATGTAAGAGTGAGTAATGTATGCATTAGGTGAAGGTTTTTTAGGTGTATTACAATTTTATTTATTTGACTTTTTTTTTCTTTACGATTAAGTTTATATATATAGATATTAAAGTGGGTAAATTTATTTTGCGACAAAGCGGTTTTGAAAATCGTAATCTACAATGAATTACAAGAAGAATTGTGCAAGATATCATGGGTCTAAAATCAAAATCGAGCTTCCACTTTTTACAGTTTTTTTTATATAGGTAATGATCTGTTAGGTGAAACTTAACTAAAAAAAACAAAATAAAACCAGTTAGAGTCCGAATAATGTTGAATTAAGAGATTAAAATTATTTGGGGGTCTTCACTAGTTTTTTTATAATTGAATCTCGGTACCTTGGTCAAGTTTCAATAAATATGTTCATTTTGCAATAATTTTAAAATTCAATTGAAAAGAGACCGTTGACCTATTCTTATCTCTAAATTCATCATAAATCGCCCTCTACTTTAGATTTTATTATTTTTTGGTTTTAATGTTAAGTTACACCTAACAGACAATTACCAATACATGAAATCGTAAAAAGTGGAAGCTCGATATTGATTTTAGACCCATGGTTTCTTGGGCAATTCTTTGTAGAATTAATCGTAGATTACGATTTACATAACTGTTTTGTGCATTTTTTTACACCATACAAAATGACTCAATCTATGGAATATACAAGCCCAAAAGCACGACAAAGTTCAGTTAGCCGATCAAATATAATTGACTAAAAAACAAAATACATATTTCGCGGGTTGTTAACAACAATATTATATAGTCTATAGCTTCTCAAGCTCGAAAATAGTAATCACATAGCTGACAATACGCAGAATCAGCTGCAAGGCTCTAATTTAGTTTTCATCAGTTGCAACTATTTTGTTTGCTCTTGGAGACCAACAATTTTAACACACAGGAGCAGAACGGAACAGAACCAAAGTCCTGTCACAACAACGTTGTCAGTCATTGAAGTTTTTTATACCCTATTCCCTTTAAAAAAGACCAAGGAAGGCTATTATGGTTTTGGTGGAATAAATGGTGGAAGAATAGTGATTACTCAGGAGTTTTATTTTATTGAATCGAAAATAAAACTCAAGGTGTTAGTTTGACCTGTTTGAGTTTTATTTTTGAATCAATAAAATAAAGCAGATAAAATTATCATTATTCTTGAGTTTTATTTTATTGAATCAAAAATAATGATTATTCCTGAGTTTTAATTATTTTCACAAAAATAATGATTATTTCATGAGCAAAATAATAAAAATCATAAATCTTAAGATCATGGTAAAATTGCAAAGATAACCCTTAAAGAAAAGTTTTGGATTATTTCACGTTTTTTTGCAGTTATAAGTAGTGGATGATTTTTTCAATTGAAAAAAACAAATTATTTATTTTCCCGGGTTTTTTTTTGTTTTTGTTTTTTTTTTTGTTTGATCAAGCCACATTATCTACACTATATGTAGTTGCCTTAGGATCGATTGTATTTAGTATTAAGAACATTTTTGTACTTCGAGATATTTTAACCCATCATCAACTCATCATCATTAAATCTTATTATCATTTAAATCGGTTCACTAAATCAAAGTCAGTGGAACAATTAATCTTTGTCGTGTCGAATAGCATCAAAGTGCCTAGGCATTGGGTATCCCACAGTCGAGTATACTCGACCCTCGCTGCATCTTACCGCGAACGAAGCGAGCCGTTGACAGTCGAGCGGAGCGATCTGGAGGCGGAGCTCCCTTGTTTTTATATAATTTTTTGTAGTGCTCTTTGGGATGGAATCAACAGTTTGATTGTAGCCATTGGGGCAGAAACAGACAAACACACACACAGAGCGAGAGACCACCAACCAAACAGCCACACACTTGCACACAGTCACACTCATACACATACAACCACACAGGCATCCTTTTCGTTTTATAGGTCGTTAGTCCATTTGTAATTCAATTGTATGTTAAATGTTAAATTGTTGTTGTATACTATAGTTAAATGATTTCGATTTTGTCACCCGGGAATCCCGTCACATTGTGTCCCATTTTGGAATACAATCAGCAGCCCTTAATGCAATACATTAAATCGCATATAAACGAATACATTAGGCAACCCTTTATTAAACATGCAACTAAATGTGTCTGATTGAAATTGGTTTAAATTGAAATTTGTGAGCTATATTCTATATTTTATTGTAGAATAAATGATGCATTGAATAATGAAAACGGAAATGGCGTTTGAAACATTCAGAATATATAATTTAGAATCTAAATTTTAGATGGCTTACGTATCTATTCAGTATCAAGGATATTGCTGTTTAATAAACAAATTAAATTCTAACGATAATATTAATAACCGAACTTCACCTTTTAGCTGTTTTTGTAGGACGAAATATTCTTATAAAATATTTAAACTATAAAAATTAATTCCTTTATTACTTACATGTATCTATTTAATATTAAAGCAATATCCTATACCATATAGGCCTTAATTGAACTCAACAAATACAAATTTAAATAAGAAAGTTGAATCTCAACCCTTTATTATTTTATCAGGTCGAATTGCGTTATGCCGTCTTCCCTTAAGTCATTTGATCAAGAGACTGTATGTTAAGTCTGACCTTAAAATAATTGGATCTACCTTCATTATCCTTAAAAATAACAACTTATCAATTTCACGCAGTACTAGTAATCTATAGTTGCTAGAATTGATATTTTATTTTAACTTTAATTGGGGTACATTTTTTCATTGTTATTTATTGTCTAGGATTTTGCCAAAAAGTCCCTTTCCTTGCTTTGAAATATGATATAATAGTTGAATAAGATCGGACAATGGGACGCCTCAAATTTTAATGAGAATCGCGCGACGGCGACCCTTTTTTGAGAAACCATCCCAGACATAGGGACATAGATCCGGAAACATTGATTGCCTCATGCAAGGACACCAGGTGCCGATGGGCGGGGCAAGTGTTAGAGAGCTTTCATTATGAGGGAATGTTGCGAAAATGAAGAAAAGGAATACCCAAGCTCAAGCCAAAGTGCAATCGAACATTTTTTTAATATACTTTATGAGTGTGTGCTTTTGCCTTTTCCTCAGCTGAGGGCTGAGGCCCCCTGAGGGCTTTGAAAGCAAAAGTGTAGCCTAAAAAGAGAAGCACAAAGAAGAAATGAAAATAAAGGCAATACAGCAGTAGGAAAATAATAACTTAACGAAGAATTTACAATGCCCTGTCTGTTAAAGAATCTGTTGAAATTGAAGTATTATTTGAATGTAGTATTATATTCTGTGGTTTAAAGATTTCTCTGCTTTATTAAATAATTTTTGATTAAGGGGATAGGAGTCCAAAAAGCAGTTATTCTATCTAATTAGAACATTAGAAGATGTGCTTGAAAAGTGTTGAACTATTTTCTAATTAAATTATTTAACGTTTTTAATTAGATTTTATAAAAGTCGAACAATTACTAGTAACGATTAGTAACGATTATTTTATGACAACTATTTTATAACCGTATGCTCCTTTCCCTCTTGTAAAATCTACAGTAAATAGTGTAAGATTCTTATTATATCTTAAAATAGTTTGAAGCTTCTGAAACATTTGTAATGCTCAACTATTTATTAAGGGCATTTCAATTGACATTCCCTTAAGAAAAAGTGACAAGTTGACTGACTGACTGACAGAATGACAGTCCGACTGACTGTTGGAGTGACGCACATATTGACAGGCTTCATTGTCGTCTTCGCTTTTTGCTTATCTACCTCACCTGTCTGTCTGCCTGCCTGTCTGTCGGTCCCCCAGGTCCCTGAATGGTGTTGCCATCCCCCAAAAAAGAAAAAGGGATGGAAAATGAAAATGAAAATGAACAAAATAGCAACAAGCATTTGGCTGCCAGTCGTGGCTTTTACTTGTCGCGTCCTCGTTTCAATTTAGTCATTTTATTATTTATATTTATTTATTTATTTATTTATTTTATGTTGTCCATTATTTGCTATGCCTTCTCTCCTCACATACGAATACAGACCTCGACCTAAAACCAGCATAGTTTTGTTACGTTCTTTATGTTAATGGCAAGAAACCGCAAAAGGTTCTGTTACTCCATGTGTGTGTGTGTGTTGAAATGGCAAATATTGCGACGCTGTTTAGGGAATTGAAAGTAAATAATAAAAAAGCAACTCAAGGGGAGAAATGTTTGGTTTGGCCAACCCAAAAAAAAAGGGTTGATTTACTTGGGATCAGATCGTCAAATACTTGAGTTTTTTGCATTTCCTGGCCAGTTAATTGGTCATGCGATACGAATGCCGTTGGGATGGGCCCCAATTCCGATTCTGTCCCTAAAACCGTTGCAGTCTATTTCCGGACGTAGCGTTGCCACCAAGTTTCAAGTTCAATGATGACGACAATGAGGCATAAGTTTTGCTGATGACGTGCTGACGCCGTTAGGCTGCATAATTTTCTAGTCTCCTCCCTACTTCCTTTCCCCTACTTGGATGTCATTCATGTCAATGGATTTCATTTTCATGCGCACAAATCAACGGATATTGTACACTGACAATTTCCGCCTACTGCGAATTCTCTAAAAACACGCCAGCAAACTTTTATGCAATGCAACAAGACAATCTCCGTCATTTAGTCAGTCTGTGTGTCTGGTAGTCACTTAGTCATTCGGTGAGCTAGTCGAGCTATTAGTAAATACAATTTGTACAGACAACTGCTGAACATATCAAGTCTCATCGTGCGCGTTGTATGTACATAAATATCAACCAAGCGAAAGGTCATCAAAGTGGGAAAGCAATGCAGTCAGTGAAAAAGTGAGAGATAGAGAGACAGATGGAAAAAGAAACAGAGCGATAGAGAGGGATATAGGGAGACCATGAAGCATCGCTAATTGCAATGAAAACACTTGTTGATTGCAAGAACATCAAATGAATGTTGCCTCATGCCACATATGGAGTTGTTGCAAATGCAACGACAGCTCTTTAAATCAAATGAGCTCATTTACAGTGAATACCTTTAATTATCATTTTCTCTCTCCTGAACTTAATTTTATATTCTACAAGTAAGTATTCCTTAACTTCATTTATCAGTCTTTTCTGCCTGTATATCTTGATTCCATTTTATATGTACATTTGTTACCTTTAGTTATCAATGATAACTTATCATTAATCAACTCTAAAATTTCCTTGAACTTACATTCATTTATTATGCGATCCACTTTCTAGGGATGCTCTCTCTTTTTTTAGTCATATATCGATTCTCTTTTCTATATTCTACGTGTGACTTAAAGTTATCAATTCCTGCTATGATGTTTTTCCACATGTTTTGGGAGTCCTTTTAGTTATATGTTTCAGTTCCAATATATCGATTCTGTCTTCTAAGTATTATTTTCAGTTATTTATTCCTGATTGATTGATTTTGTAATAAGGTCCAACCCGGATCATAACAGAGCCACGTAAATCTATTCGTAAGTTTAATAACAATTCCCTATTTCGATATATATGGGATATTAATGGTTTTCAGTTCGATAATTTTGGTTTTATCTACACTAATAAAAACATTTAATCTCAACTTAATTTTTTTTGTTTGGTCCAAACCAAAAAAGGAGCTAGATTAAAAAAAAAAATGAGTAACATCTTAATTGTAAAATTGTGATTTATTTCTTTTTTCACTCAAAAATCAAATGTTCTCAACAATATTTTTGATTTTCGTAACAGTTTTATTTTTATCACTAGATTATTATTTTCTGGTGCTCCTATAACATTATTTCACTAATATCTGGCTATACAATGTCCGATTAATGAGCGAAATAAAATGGTCATCCTTTAGAGCATTTTAACAAAACATGAACCGTTTTATAGATTCTTAAATAGATAGTTGCTCAAAATATATTGCTTAAATGGCTCTTTTGGTATTCAACATATCAAATCGAAATCTTAAACGTCAATTCACTAGGAGTACGAGTATCTGCTTGATGGCTGACTCAAAGAATGAAATAGGTGGCTATGTGTGCTTGCATTTCTCTAGAGATTATTATCTACATAAATAAGTTGTAGATAAGAGCCCTTCGGAATTGGATAGTGTTTTATTTGGCACTGCGCTGTTTGTTCTCGCCACTCGATTGCCTTTTTGTTTTCTATTCTTTTTAGTTGAGTTTTATGGCAGTTATTGTAATTTTTAATGCGCTCTTCGCCAGCTCAACCCACTCACACACACACACACCCACACACCCACACACAGGAGTCGGCAGACGTATCGATTTCGAGCTGGTTTAGAACAAAGAAGCGTTCCAGTTATACTATGACAATCATCCGCAGTATCCACACTATTCACTCCTCTACTCATACTCACACTCCTACTCATCGCATACCATTGCCATGAAATAGCAATAAGCTTATAGAAAATTCCCTTTGAGTGCCACAACGCGCGCTGCCAACATTCATCGTCCTCAAATGACGCTCAACGGTCTTAGATGGTCACAGAACAAACAAACAGCCAGCCAAGCAATGGAATCTTTTTCTTCCGACTCTCTCTGTATGCCCATGTCTGTCTAGTCGTCCAAAGCAAATAATTTTTGGCTACTGCTCCTTCAAAGGCTTATCATATTGTATCTCTAAGTCTAATTCAAAGTGTAGGCCACTCGTCTGGCGATTCGGGGCTACTTTTGTTACATTAAAATTTCGATTATTGCCAACTGGGGAGCTGTTAAATCGTCAAAGGCAACAAATCCCAAGTAAGCCATGGAAAAAAAGAGTAAAGAAAAACTCGTCCCTGAATAGCATTTTCTGCCGAGAGCTCAAAACACAGTTCGGTCTATTTACCCTTGCCGAATTATTTAGTTACTGCATTTCTACAATTGAGAGAATAATTGATAGATCTCAACTATACTTTATAATGGATTAAACTAATGAGAATTTTACTTTTTATAACAAAAATTTGAAATAATGTTTATTTTTAATTTAAATAATTGAAAATAGGAGTAATTTTTGATTTTTATAATAAATTGGCCTGTACAATGCTCAGTCAGTGAGTCAGTCAGTTGGACAAAAAGGTTTGTATATATAGATATTGAAAATAAAAGTTTACATCTAATTTTTTTATTCATGAATGTCAACAAATAACTATAATTTTATAATTTGAATTTTTTAAATTATTATAGTTACGGTCCCAGAGTAGAACAAATTCAAGAATCAATCGGGAAATAGGAATTTAGGCACGGTTTTCAACTGGAATTTATGTATTCATAACACAAATATTTTTTGTTTATGGGCTATTGATACTACCGAAAGTTGCCTAACATCAAATACATCGAAATGTAAAGAGTCCAGTTCGACCAAAGGATAACATATTTCTGGTCCAATGTGATAAGCCTTTTGTACGTACACTTATGTGTATAAGGTTGCCATTGGTCGATTGGTAATCTGTAGTTCTGCTCTCAACCCAAATTCGATTTTCGTTAGGAAATTATTAGCCAACGACTGAGAGAGCTGTCTGTTAGTTGCTTCAATTTGTAGTCTTAATGAGCTTATAAATGTATCTGAATCTGTCAAAATGTATCTAGTCTGTCTCTATATACCATATGTGAATGTCTCTGTCCCTATTAAATTATATGTGTCAGTTTGTTGACAACGCAATTGATTTAATTGAGATTATGTGCTCTAATCTGTGCCAAGAGTAAAATATATGGTTGGCTTTCAATTGATACCTTCGCACCATGTGAAATGCAAATTGAAGTGCACAGCACATGAATTTCAATTGAATGATGAAGACCTTGCATGAAATGAAATGCTTCTACATTCAATACACTTGACAACATTCATTCATGCAACAGAAAAGGCATTATGGGAACATTTCAAATGATTGCGACCAGTCAAAGAAGTCAAGAAAATGCGACATTTTGAGCCTAATCCGATTTTCGAATAGAAAATTCATGTTGTCATTGAACAAATGCGAGTGTCAAATGTCGCACAACACTCACAAGGCGTTCTGTCAACAATTTGTAAAACTCTTTTGCATTTTCTTCTCCTCTTTTTGTATACTTACCAGTTCTCTCGTATAGTAGTTATAATTGAAATAAATTTAAATCGGCTTGACTTAAGAACCAATTTTGAAACATTGTTTAATCTCCTTCAAAACTGTCCGAAAACTTTTCAATATGCTTACCTTTAAAACTAACTATTCTTTTACTATTTCACTTTATTGTTAGGAGAAATTCATATCGTTGCTTTGTTTATCTTTAGGTTTTTTTTTAACCTTTTTTAAAGTGTTCCCATTCCTTTATTTTTTTTTTTAATTTTTCACAATTTCCCTTCTCTAAATTAGGAATATATGTTATATGAACTGTTCACGAACTCATTGTCAGATGTGTACCTTCTTGGTATTTGGTATTCTGCTTGATGTTTTCTTTGATTGCAACTGTACACAAAGAGACGTGTTTGTAGGCCAAGGTCACTAGACAACTCCTCACTTACCCTCCAATAATACCTTCTGTTCCTCTGTCGATCTCTGTTAGTATCGTAAAATGTAAAAGTTGTATGGACAGTTGCTGCATTTATCTTATCGGGCTTGGCAAATGCTCGTACATATATATATACAATCGAATTGGTACTATTAAAGAGAGAGAGAGAGAGAGAGAGTGGGTCTCTTCGTGTTGCAGCCAAATGTTTTTGTAATACGCAATTATCTTTCATATGGATCTGGGGCAGTAACCACACTGCGTCATCAAAAAACATCATTATGAAAAATATAGAAAAAAACAAATACTTTATTATCATCATATTCATTAATATCATCATCATCATCATCGTTATCGACGTGTATCTGTGCGCTAGTTTATTTTCATTACGTTAATTCATTTGTAAATATTTTCCTTAACTTTTACAGCCAACGTTGCCTGTGGTTGTTGTTCTTCACGTTGTTGCCTTCCTTTGTTGTTTATATACCGATTTTCCAGCTTGCCACCAAGTCCCCACTTCCCCCAATCTGCACCCTGCAAGGAACAGTAACACTTGTGTCTGTGGCAGTGGGGCAAGGGTTGCATTTTGGATGAAACGGCAGTCGGGTGCTTAATTTCATTGGTATTTGTTGTCATTCATACGACCCCATCGAAGCGCACAGTGGGCGACTAATCGGCAGTTAAAGTAAAGGATTTCCCTGCTAATAAAAATAAGTACAGAGTGAGAGAGAGAGAAAAGGGACAGTATAATAAACTGGATAAATGAGTTACGTAATTGCAGTGTCCTGCAGTGCGCAATCTCGTAACTGGCGATCCAAACAAATACAAGATGCAAGGACAATTTGAATTTTGCAATTTCAAGAAAAAATTCTAATTTATTTCGGTTGCGAAACTTAGTGAAATGGCAGCAACTATTAATTTTCCAGCGCGGATTCGAATTCCGAAATGCCTTGCCGCTTATAATAATAGAATTACAAAATGTGCAAATATTTTACATTCGACATTTCTCAAAAGGGTATTTTGCAACATAAAATGTGGAATGTTCGATCGAAGTTAAAAACCCCTATGGCAATTTTTATTTTAAATAAATCTAGAATTTATTACACTGATTAAAAAAAATCTTAAAGTCTTTTAATTTATAGAATAAAATATTTAAGAAGAATGTTATTGATTTTGAAATTTGATATTTTTATTTCGGTTTACGCGATAGCGAAGATATATAATTAACTAGTATATTGTAGCGGAATGTAAATTAATTGAGTTATTGTATAAATCATCAATAATAACAATTAGTCGAAAGTTTAATATAGGGCAACGATATTAAATTTGTGACGTGATGAAAATACAATTTGAATTTCTTGCTTTCCATTTATTTTGAATTATGTAAGTTATTCCGTACCTTATACTTCCAGTTCCTTTATTTTTTTTATTTAATTGTTATGCAATTTCAATAGCACTTGATCCACTGTGCTCGTGTGGCTCTGGTTATACAGTTGTAGTTGTTGTTGTACTCATCATTGTAGCTGTTGTGTGTCTAACGTATTTTCATGCCATTTTTTATGGCTCAACACTTGGAGCGTCACAACCCTCACGTTCTTCCTCGTCTTCCTTTTCCTATAAAAAAAACCCCCATTGGCGGTTTGTTTTCCTTTCGGTTAGTTTTGCATTCGTGTTTTGCTGAATTGCAATTGATGATTAAACGCGTTACCCATTAATTGCTTGGCCACTGAGCACTCTCTTTTTTGTATTTACTTGCCTTTTTTTGTGGAAGTTGGCAAATGGAGTGAATGAAAAGAAATAGAAAAGTGAATACATTAGAGGCGGCTCAAGGACGTTGGTCATTAGTTCTTTAAGGGAAGGCGAGGAATTTTCAAGTGCAGCACGTTGTGGGCGTGGCAAGTGTGGCACTGATTTATGCAAAGGCCCCAAAACCTTTAACCCTTCAACTAGTATTTTCACACTGAGTTCCAACAAGCAGACAACGGGTCAACAACAATTTATAGCATTATATTTGTATGCAAATTGCTGTAGACTGCGCTTTTGCTTGCGGACGCCATAAAGTATGCTATGCAAGTAAAAGAAAGCTGACGTCAAGCTAAAAAAAGGTTAATGTCAAGTCATACATATGAGGGTTAACTAAAGGGCACTTCAAGTGTTGGTTATTTTATTGCAAACAAGTGATAAAACTAGAGGTACTTGTATGAGAGTGTAATCTACACTAGAGCTATGAACTATCGGTAAAGTTTCTGTCGTCGCTCTCACCTAGAACATTTGAAAGTTACTTAAAGGACACTTAAAGTACTGCTTAAATTATGACAAATAAGCTATAATGTTGTGCTTAGAGTTGATCGACTTTTTAAAAAACTTACATTAACAGCAAAATATATTATCGACAAGATTTGCCGAAAGTGAAAATCTTTAGCATGTTCTTATATCAATCTGGAAATATTTTGCGTATTGAAATCACTGTGAGTTTGTAAATTTAAATCCAATAAAGTGATAAAATATAATTTTAAAATGTTTAGCCCAAAAACATGTGAAAACCGGAACAGGCCTGTATAATATTTATCAGTGAAATATATATAGTATTATGAAATTTATGCAGAAGCAGCTGCCTTGGTGTAAAAACTATCGACAGTATTATCGATTGTGATCTGGAATTTTTCTGGACTGCTTTTTGTTATTTTTGAGGCCGAATAGTTTTAGTGTTTACCCTCTGGTGTTACGCTTGACTAAATATGGAATGTAAAGAAAGAGTTCTGCAAGTGGCCATAATAAATGACGAAATAAGCAGTCGCATTTATTAGAAAATACCTTGAGAGTAACTCGAAGTTGACTTGGTCTTTTGTCTCTCGCACTTGCTGTTGTTTTGCCACAGACAGTTGGGAGTGCTATTTATTTGCCACTTCATTATTGTACACAAGGTGCCCAAGGAGCAAGGAACACAGAACACAGAACGCAGTATAAGGACCGAGGTCGAAGAGGACGAAGAGCCGAAGGCAGGGTAACCGTTAACTGGCAACTGTTGGCTAACTGCTTGCCGCAGCGGCAGCTGTAAAATTAATTTGAAATGTTGACTGGGTTCTGCGATACGGCACTGTGGGGGTGTTGGAACAGCAGCTGGAGGGGCGATGGAGAGTGTTGGGGTGTGGTTCGAGGGCTAAGAAAAGAAACGCCTGTTTTAGCGCACGATTTTTACATAAGGTATTTAATCGAAAATTTAAGTAGATTTTTTTTTGGCACAAAACAGGCAACAACTCTGCGCTTTCTATTCTAGTTAAACAATCGAAATTTGAAAATATATATTAAGCTAAAATATAGTTTGTCCAAGTTAACAACAACAGTATTGAAAATGTAGGAAAATTAATTGCGTAATCTATTTGTCTCAGTTGAAAAAGTACAGTCAGGAAAAATACCAAGATTTTCGTACTGAAACGGGCCATTTTGAAGTTAAAACGATCCCAAAAGCTGTCTTACTTCGGAATTTCTAGGGTTGAGTACAAAAATCTTATCTCAAGTTTGGCTTTCGCAAGTACGGAAATCTTGAAATTCGATTTTTCGGATATACTTTGAAAACGTTATGGGTTTACTTGATTTTAGTACGTAACGTTCATAACATAAACTTCCTTTCAATCTTGAAAAAACTTTTTTAAGTACAAAAAAATCTTAAATGAAGGTGTCTCACGGATTGTATATTTTCCATGGTCTTATATAGTCTAAGTTTAATTAAATTCGGACAGCTGTCATAGGAATGAGCAGTCTGAATTCTAAATTTAAGATCGATTCATACTTAATTCAATATATAAATCCAAGTACAGTCGTACCGTATTTTTGGATAACATATTTTTCTGAGTGTAGCTGGAATACCAAAGGTCGACTACCTTTCAACAGCGTTGTCAGTTTCTAAGCATTAAGCCGATGCTTTCCCTATCCACAACAGCTTACCCTTTTCCAATTTTCAAGTTTTCCATTTTAAGTCAGCTTTGCATTTGGAAAATGTGTTTAGCCGAGTTTGTTGCCGAAAATCCTTTCATCAGACTGATGAAACCTTAAGCAGCCTTGCCAGAACGCGTCTCTGCGACACCACATTTTGTGGATGGGGATGTGTATTTCAATTTGATATTTTTAATTACTGACTGTGGCAACACGGACTAATTAACTGACTGGCTGGCTGTCTGACTGGCAGTCTGTATAATAAGCTCAGCATACAAAGCATTGGCCAGGCGAATTCGGTCTGCGAAAAGAATTTAATATTAATAAACTAATTGTTGGCAACACAAAGCGAGAACTCTGGCAACTGCCAACACGGCATATCCTTTAACCAGGCATTGACTATATCCAACGCCAAAGTTTTGATTTTATCGCTGGTGCAAGAGAGAGGGAGTGTGAGAAAGAGAGAGTAACATAGAGAGAATGAGAAAGCGAGGCAACAACAACGACAACGACAAGAAGAACAAATCGCTGGCAACACTAAAAATAACAATTTCCGCTCTAATAAACATTTCCGCTTCGTGAAATTTAACATTTTACAATAAATTAAGTGAGAAGAAATAACCATAAGCAATATTTATAAAGAGATACATGACACACACACACATACACATACACTTTTTTTTATAAATATATTTTCTTTTATTTTTGTGTATTTGTTTTTAGGCAACTTTCTTATCGATAAGTCAAATGTGGTTTGCATTTACTTTTTCCTTTGGCTTCTTGCATTAGATTTTTATAATATAATTGTAGTATTATTTTTAAATTGACTAATTAATTAGAAGAATTCTGTTTTATAATGAACATATGAGAAATGTAAAAACTTAGAAGCTATGAAATCACAATATATTCAAAAAGATGTATAGTAAAAATATGTTAATGAACTAATTTTTGTAAGGCCTCAGTGATATTGCATATGATTTCGATATTTATAAATAAAAATGGAATAGTACCCATGATAAACTAATATAGTATATTGAAAAATACATGAATTTGCAAAAAACAAATGTTATGCGATTCGAATCATGAACAACAATGAAAAGTACCTGAACAAAACATTTTCCAGTTTATTTGTTTTTGATTTTTCAAAACAAAGCACATTTAATGCCTAACAACACACATTCGTACACACACACATACACATACACACATACACATACACACATACACATACACACATACACATACACACATACACATACACACATACACATACACACATACACATACACACATACACATACACACATACACATACACACATGTAATGCACACGTACACACACACAATTTTGTAACCAAAATGACTTTTGTATGTATATTTTTTTAAAGAAAGGAGAAAGAAGAGATAGAAAAAGAGAGAGAGACGTGAAGTGGCTTTAGAAATACGCCGACTGTCACGTACTTGTTAAATTAAAAACGATTACTTACTCAAATTTGCTGTTGCTTTGTTGCACTTAATTTAAATTGTTATTTTTATTATTTCTATATAAAGTCAGCTCCAGTTTGGGCAATCGGGGTGGGCGGCATGGGGCGCGTCTTCGCCACTTGAAGGAGGGAGGCCGCTGAGTGTATTTCAATTAAAAGGCTCTGCCGCAGGATCCATTAGGGGGAAGGGAGAGTGTGGAATGTAGAGCGCGTGGCACTGACAGCATTGAAAACATTTTCGCCGAACAGCAACTGAAATGAAAATGGAAAATGCTCGAAATAATGTAATGCATAAAACTGAATTATAAGCATAACAAAAATGTGAAATTATAGTAAAAAAAAAAAATGATAAGAAGGGAAACAAAAACGTACAACGAATATGAAAATGCGTGTGGCATAATTTGGGAATAGAAAAAGAAATTAAACTTACGAAATCCACAAAATGTGCTAATCTAGTGAGCATTGTAATCAGCGTGAATCTTTAAGATTGTTAAATGAGTATCGATTACAAATAGAATCATCGACGTGCTGTTGGAATTTACAGTAGCTCAGAGAAGTATGCAACATAAACCGCTTTTCCGCCTGGTTTCCTAAATGGACTTTAATGTTTCAGCTTAGTTTTGAAATTGAAATGAAACTTAATGAATATACTCATAAGACGCCTAACAGCTTATGCAAAGGGTTCAGTCTTCCTTTTTTCTGATTCAGCTAGTTGGCAGTTGGCCTGGCTGGAAGGCAATAGAAATGGGCACGGCCTATGTGAATAATTCTGGGGCCAAACTTTGTTTAATCAGCTTTTGGCCAGCGTCGTCGTCGTCGTCATCGTCATCGTCGGCGTCGTCGTCATCAACGTCATCAGCTAAAGAAATCGCATGACAAGCCGCAGTTTTTATGAAAGGAAGCGACAAACTAATATACACCAAAAAAGTTTTTCATTTACATTGTGGTTAATGTTGTTATTGTTATTGTTAATGCCATTGGCATGACGTCACAATACGATATAATGTAAATAAAGTGTATGCCGAAATGTCAGATACCCTAAATATGGGTTTTTACGAAAACTACCCATTTACCTGTTGAACTACATATGTGTATTCTTCAAAAGTATACATTCACAGTTCAGTTTTTTTATAAGATATAATTTATTATTTGTATCTATTTTGTGTCCGTAAAATTTACACACTATTTACAGGGTATTTATTTTCAAAGTTAGGTTCCACTTGATATGTTCGTCCCTAATATAAGTATTTATTTATGTATTTGTGTATGAAAGTAAATACATTTGCTTGCGCGCATATTTTTGTATCTATATTGCGCATACGTCACGTTGTTCCTTGACCTTGGCTAACAGGGCTGAAAGTTAAAGTTGAGACAGAGAGTTCTTTGTTGCCATTGTCGCTAGAGTGAAACTTTTCCAAAGTTCGTTTAGTTCTGAAGCTTAAACGGAGTCTACGAACAGTCTTCTACTGCAATTAGCAGTCCTTTTGTTGTATTTTCCCTTTCATTTATTATGCGCATTTAATTGTTGCACAACAACACAAACAATGTTTCAACTTTGATAGATGTTCTATCCTCGAAAATGCAGCAATCGCTTAAAGTTCGCTTAAGGCTAATTAACGCAATAAAAACAACAACAAAGTTTTGTTTGCTTGATTTTTCCATTGTCAGGCGAAAGTTTTCAAAACGGAAACAATAGCTTATATTATCGCATTATATAATGAATTAATAGGGCAATAAAATAAGTTTAAGGCTATCAAGACATGTATATAGTACTAGTTGACTATATAGCATTAATTATTAAACTTAAGATACAATAGATATTAGACTTTATATATTGACTTCTTCAATCTGCGTTTTCCGAGGGTTTTCTTTGCTCCCATCAAATGCTCCCTTGAATTGCAGTTGCAATTACTCAACTGTATTGATGCAGTGTTTATGCATAATTGAGCGACTTGCCTTGAAAAAAGTCAATAATGGCAAGGGGAAGAGTAAAACTACTTCCCTTATTTTTTTTTGCAGTTACATCTCAATTTCCTGTTAATTCATTTGTCATAAATTGACATTTCCAAGTTGCTACGAGCTGCAATTAATTGTAATCAAGCAGTGCACATTTCATAGGGGTTGCTCAAAGATTGCCAGTGGTGTGGCTTTAGAGGGTATGAGGGGAATGACAAAAGTTGCTTGACATTGACAACGACAGAACAATTTCCATAAGAAGCATTCAGTCGGTTTGGCGTTTAGTCAGTTAATCAGTCAGCATGGCATTCAGACAGCCAGACACGTTCAAATTTCATTAAGTTAATTCAATGAACAGCTTGGGGTTTGACTTAAGAGCAACTGCCTTGAATGGGGAATGGGAAAATGGGGTATACTATTGGTGTTTTGTTACTGATGGCTTTTGGCTTTCGGTTAAGACTGTGGTTAGCTGCTTTTTACTGTTGCTCTAGTGTTGTGGTTCTGACTCTTGCTGTGGTTTTCAGCTAAGACGTGACGCAAATGGAGATGTCGAAACGTGCTGAACAGATCAGCAGTCAAAGAAGAAGCAGCTTATAAAAAGAGTGGGTCCCATGTAGGACGTCTTTAGCATATAATAATTATGTTGAACTATCCTTAAAAATGTTATCGAGCTGACAACGCAAATTACATTTGATTATAAGTAAAGAAAAGTCAAAAGGACCAACAAAAAATCGGTCAGCAAATTCAAAGTCAAAGTCAAGCTTGAGAAATTAAAATGAAGTCATTATTAATATGCATGTGTGAGTATACGCCTTCATATTAATGAATGACAATACATAAAGTGATTTTAATATTTTGTTTCTAAGTTTTTGTGGCAGATAAAATTTGACTGAATAAAGCATCCATAAAAATTAACGTCTTAAATTTTGCTTAATTCTCAGGAATCTTTAGTCATGAAAGGTTGATTAAACACAGAAAACTTCTAATAAGCGTTAAATGCGCTTTCAAATTGTTATTAAATATATATATATTTAAAAATCTTCAAGTAATCGGTGTAAATATAATGCCCAAGGAATTTTATTCACAAATTTCACTGTATAGAAAAACTACGAACAGTGCCCAGGGTGCGCTTTTGAAAATATTCGGACAGAAGATTATACGACAAGGAATATTTACAATAATTCGCTGTTATGTGCTTTCAAATCATATTTAAAGATGAGCGTTTATTGAACCGATAGATTCGATAGTACAATAAACAATGAACATTTTGCACTTCCGACTTCCATATTTGAGTCTGGCTACACTTTAGTTTTTTACCCTTATCCTTTCCATACACTTTCTTTTCACGTGTTTATATAGTGTGCCAATTCGATGTTATCCTTCAAGTACGCAACATCGCTTTTACTTTTTCTTTGAACTTAACTTTCTGTGATGTTTGTTACTGTCATTGTAGTTTTTAATCCCTTAGAAAGGTTACTTCTTTTACTTGGTTTAGGGGAAGCCAATGTCAATGTATAAGTGTGCTCTTCACTTAAAAAAGTGGACGTATTCTTGCGTATTCTTCTTAATAAAATTGATTATGAAATACCAAAACAAATATGTTGAATTGTGGCTGCATATAAATGTTTGTTATTCGAATATTGAACTATTGTTGATAACTCGAATGAAAATATTAAAAATAACTAAATAAGAACAATTTGTGCCAAGTAACTTCAAACCTCAGGGCATCCCTGGCTTAGAGATATAAATGAATTTACCTAGATAAACCTACCCAATTCTAATATGGACTTTTAAAAATTAAAGTATATACCTGAATATAATTGATAAGGGATATTAAAATAATTAGTTATTAGCAATATGCTAGCGAACCCGAAATACTTAATTCAAGTACAAACTTCTTAAACGAACAATGATGATCTAAATATACCGGAAAACCAAGTATGAAGCAAGGAATCAAGTATTTTGTACTGCGTTTAAGAAAATCCGAGATCACCGAGCTGTTATTGGAATTTGTTTTTTACAGTATACATAACTGCAAATGCAAATATATTTTCTTTTAGATTTATATCGCCTTAAATCTTTTCGTTGGCAATCAGCAAGGGCATTAACTCATCGGTGTCTGTGAAATATTTCAACTCTGTTGCCCTCCTTGTCACTTTTGATTTGCTGCACTCTGTTTTTTTTTTTTTTTTTTTTTTTTGTATTCTCTTGCTCCTTGCATGTCGAAAATCTTTGCAGCTGTAGCCTTTGTCAACTGAACTGAATAAAAAACGCATCTCGAAATGGAATTCTTTAAGCCGCTGGAGAACGCGAAAAGAGTTTGCTCCGCTTAATGAATGAATATTCTCGTTATTTGTTTACTTTGTTACCTCTTTATTTTCTTCTCCTTCTCCGTTTCAGTCTCGAATGAAACATTTCATCAGACCGACGTCTTTTTGACACTTTTCAATGGGAATACACTCGTACATGCATAAATGCGCATGTGAGTCCGTAGAACATACACATGTGTGTATATGTGTGCGTGTGTGTGGGTCTGAATTTGCCTGTCAGAATTTTGGCCTGGCATCAGCTTTTGCTGCATGGCTTAATCAGAGAAAGTATTTGGGCCATACTTCCGCTGGCTCTGGCCCGTTTTTAAAAGCATTATAATAATATTACGTATACGCAAGCTGTACTCATATCATAAATAATTAATACACATAAAGCAACATGGCAAATGCCATGCAGCTGGGGGTAAGGTCAACCGCACTTCCCCATTCCCATTAGACCTCCCCAGGCAAAGTGTATGTGTCAGAGAGAGAATGATAGAGAGAGGGAGAGAGTTCCTCTGTGTATTTCTGTGGCTAAGTCTGACCGCAAGCTGCGTCTGTGTTGGTTGCTTGTGACCTGCCCCACCTGCAACTGCCACTGACAGTTAATAGCCCTCTGAATAACCACAGCTGTGCATCATTCCACCTTAAACAGAAACACAAACACAAAAACAAACACACACACACACAAACACTGGCAGCTAAATGGCAACTTGAATGTAAATGCCAAAATTAAAAAAACATAAAAGTAAATCTATTTGGCAATTAGTCGTATGAAAAAAAGTAATTTAAAAATTATTTAAGTGCCCATCAACATAACAAAACACAAATCGTTTATTAATTCTTACATCTCACCAGCTATCTCTGTTTCTCTCTTTCAGGTAAGCTTTTGGCATTTAATCTCCCACTACAATTGCTTTGAAAATTTTGGATGTATTCTGAATATAAGCAAGTATTATTAATAGATATATTTGTAGTCTACATTTAGAAATTTTTAGAATATCATATGCAAATGTTTTAGAAATATTTTCTTACTTCAATTTTCAAGAACGCCAAGTCTTTTAACTATCCTTAAAGGTTCATGTCAATGCTAACCGTAGATAATTTCACCTTCAAGATTGAAAAATATATACAATCTTTTGTGTGCAACATTTCGGATACCTAATCGATCAGTTTGCATCTTATATAAATCAAATAGTATTATAAGGAGGTTTTTCAACATGGTAAACGTTGAATTAATAAATATTAGTTAGTAAAATTTTCTAAGATTACTAAATTAATAATGAGTATGAAGAGAATTTTAAATTTATACCAGAGTGAGATGCAGAAAGATAACTTATCAATATAGAAATTAAATTGTAGACTGTCTTCGTATATATATGTCAGTTCTATTTCGAGCTAATGTGTGCGAAATAGATTTTAATATTAATTTTGTTAAAAATGCAAATCAAGTCCTATAAACCTCACACTGTTAATATGCCCTTATCCTGTGGCATAAACAAATGCAATTAATTCTTTTTTTTTTTTGCCTCTTCTCAGTCGACGCCACAAATGTTCATTTATTTCTGGTCCAAAGTCAACAACAAAATTAAAGTGTAAATCATATAACATCAATTTTCATTAGTACGTTGACAGGCAGTGGCCATTTTAGGGCCAGTACGCTGCTTGGGGCCACGCAAATAGCAGGCGCCCTGGCTGTATAAAATAAGCAGGGTGGTGGTGCTGTGAGGGAGGGGAAATGTGATAT
The DNA here is from genome assembly GCA_951394115.2 of Drosophila phalerata. Classification (NCBI taxonomy): domain Eukaryota; kingdom Metazoa; phylum Arthropoda; class Insecta; order Diptera; family Drosophilidae; genus Drosophila; species Drosophila phalerata. The sequence continues at coordinate 35,693,820 of OX596006.1, forward strand.
TATGCTGGCAATTTACTCGATTTGCTTTAATTCCACTATGGGAACATTACATATTTTTCTATTTTGAAATTAATTAAAAGCTTAAGAACGAAACCATAATTTATGTTTTGAATATTCTTTCCATTTTTAATTAGTTCGCTTTTTTGTCACATTTATAAAACTATATGTATGCTATTTTAAATAGAGCTGTTCTAAAGTCTAAATTAATTACTCTATCACATGTAGCATTGTACATTTACGGATGAATAACGCCAAAGCAACCCAAAAGCAATTGCTGGTATTCCTGTACAAAAGCAGCCATTACTTTCAAATGTCTAAAAAATTGTTTGGGGGATTTGACAAAATGTAATATTTATTGAATAAAATTAAATTATTCTGAAATTGAATAAAATTGCATAGAATAAATTTGTAATGATTTTGTTAATTTTTATTTAATTTAATTAAGCCAAAATGAAGTAAGCCAATAATAGGGACTTTGAAAATATGTTCGAAAAAACCAAATCTTGAGGAATACCGATATTTTGAACGTTTGTTTTCAAAAGCAAATCTCTTTATAGAGAATCTAGTGATTTCTAGAAGAATTTGAATGCAGTTATACTAATATTTCACTGATAAGCTAAAATAAATAATTAATATTTTTTATTTGTACGCATTTGCATTGCATATCTCTTAATTTTTGAAAACAGAAATGGTAAAGATCCCATAGTTAGGTTTTTGTAGCCAGTGAACAAAATTAATTGCATACAAATAGGTGTTAGTAAATGGCCTGGCTAAATAAATTTGGTTGACATTGTCGGGCATTTGTGTAGAGAAGGAGAGAGAGAGAGAGAGAGAGAGAGAGTGATAGAGAGAGTGGAAGAGAGAATGTGACAATGGCCATCAGTAGAAAGTTTTGCCACATCCGCCGCATGTGGAACGCACATTTCCGACAAAACACCAAGCGTCACCCACTTGATGCTTTGAAAACGTGCTGCGCATTTGAAGCTCTGACAAGGGAGATGGCATTCTTTAGAGCTACTCGAGACAAGCTTCAACATGTTAAGTGTAGACCGGGCCCAAGTGGATGTGGAATAGACCTGACTATTATCATTCTTTCATTTTTGGCATCTATCCGAGCTGTTGTATGCGTGTTGATGTCATTAACGCTGGGAGCCATGAGTTTTTCGCTTTAAGAATGCCCCCATTAAAACATTTTAGGTCGGTTGAACATATGTTTATAAGTTAGCTGGAAAACGAATCTGTTTCGACTTACACTTTCGCTAGAAAATGGCATTTGCAAACATTTCACTGGTAGTCCTAAAAGTATGCTATGCAAAATGTTAGATAAATTGTTAACAATTTATAGCAATATTAGTGTGCTTAACATTTTAGTTTAATTTAAAATCTGTCCTCTTCTGATTAAATTAAATTTCCACAAATATGTATCTATTTATGAATACCACACACAGAGGCAAAAAGTCAAGTATTTCGCACTTCAAACGTCACTTTGCAAACTTGATGTGCCACTATGAATGAAAATACTTAAGTCGAGGATTTCGACTTCAATTCAAGTACGATATTTTAAGAATGAAATTTAAGTATTTTCAAACTTAAAATAACTTTAATAAAAATATGTTCAAATATGAACATGATACTGGATTTAATCCAAATCGAGTATACTTGATTAATATGTATTTATGATTTTTTTCTAATAAGTACCTGGTACTCATTTCTAGTATTTTAGGGGTTTTACTTGATTTACTCATTGTTTTTATATCAAGTATGTTTGTACTTTGTTCAATATATGCTTATTTTCAGTAATTCGTACTTATATCAAGTATTAATTTTATATATCGGATATACTTAATTCGAGTTTATTCGAAATTAATTTTGGTACGCCGTTTTTTTCTCTGTGTAAGTATGCACTGCAAAATGTTAGAGAAATTGTAGCGAAAGTGAGATTCAAAGCAGGTGGTAAAAAAGGCTGAAATGTGTTTTGCTGTTAAATATTTTGTGTCATAGAACGTCTTCAAGGATGTTTGCAATCCAGCGGAAAAACTCATTCAATAGCAATAAAAAGTTGTTGCTTTTGCTGTCTTTAAACTTTTCTTGTTTTCTTTTTGTCTTAAACTTGAAGCAACGGTGTCAAGTAAATGGAAAATGGAAAGCGAGCAAGAATGGAGTCGAGTAGAATGTGGAATGTAGGATGAGACAAGTGTGGCAAACACGATTGAGGGAATGAAATTGCCTGCCATGTGGCAAAGTGGCAATGACGAGCACAAAACTGAAATCTAACCGAAAGCAATGTGAAATACAGCAACAATGTTGTTGTTGTTGCTTTTTCTTATTTATTTCATTCCATTTCAATTTCGCGCTCATTTCATGCATATGATTTTAATTTTGGCTAAACATGTAGATGTGTGAGCTATCTGTCCCCTTGCCCCCTGACCTCTGCCCCCTTTATATCCATTTGAGTGTGTGTGTGTTTGTGTGTGTCTGTGTATTTTAACGCACACTTGCGCCATTTGTAATTTAATTTGGCTGTACACATGCAATGGCAAAGTGAAAACCAAATTGGCGTAAGAAAAAACCGGATTCCCATGGAGACTAACGTTTTTTTTTCTCCTTCTCTTTCTCTTTCGATCTCTCTCTCTCTCTCACTGTTGATGAATGTGGCAAGTGAGGAGGGGCCAGAGGCGAGACATGAAGCATGGACTCTGTGACAGCTGTCAAATGCTGCCAGCAGATGGCACTGCAACACTTTGCTAACCAAATCATAAATGACATTACAAAGTGAGATTGCTCTGACCATCAGCGGTTGTTGTGGCACCAACTGTGGCAAGAACTCATGCCATTTAATGTTTTCGTGCAAGTGCAACAGTTTTCCGTCCATTTTCACTTAAAAAATTTACGACCGCTTGTTAGCCTTACTTTCAGCTCGCACTGTGACTCTGTCAGCTCAGCAGTCAAACTCATTTTGTAAATTAAAACTGTTCAATATGCCAGATAAGTACTCGGCAGTGACGGCAACATAAGAGTTCCAATGATGGAAATTATCCTCGGATCTGTTTAACCAAATTGCAAAACAAAAACAAAGGGCAGAAGAATACCCTGAGCCCAGGTACTCTTTAATAAAAGTTGGTTTTCGACCAATTGTTCCTATGGCAGCTATAACTGGTCAGAATGTACAAAGCCAACATAAATGCATATTCTATCAGTTTGGTTAAGATATCTCAAAAAACAAAAAACTGTTTTCATACTAAGACTTTTTTTTTGATTGAACGTCTCTATTGCAGCTATATGATATGGTGGACCGATTTGAACCAAATTTGGCCAGGATGTATAATACCAGTCCAGATGCATATTCTATCAGTTTGGTTCTGATATCTCAAACAAACAAAAAACTTTTTTATACAAAAACCAAATTTTCAATGTCTCGTTCCTATGGCAGCTATATGATAGAGTGGTCCTATCCAAAGATAAAAACAAACTTGATCTGCGGTATCCAGGAACCTACATACTAAGTTTTAAGACTCTAGCTCTTATGGTTTCTGAGATCGACGCGTTCAAACAGACGGACAGACAGACGGACATGGCTCAATCGACTCGACTGTTGATCCTGATCAAGAATATATATACTTTTGGGGGTCTGCCAATCTGGTCTGTACATCATACATCATAGAGCAGAACTTCGGTTCGGTTTGCGATTTGGTTTATAGGGGGTACACCCCAAGGTTTTGGTTCGAACCTTGGTTCAATTTCATACAAAAAATTTTATTATTATTATACATTTTTGTCTATATTTTGAACTAATAAGATCTTGTTTTTTAAGGAAATCAAATTTTGATGATAATTTAACTTTAATTAAAGATTTAAATATGACTATTTTTATCCAAAATTATAAATAATTGCGTGATATTGGAAAACAATAATATTTATCTAATTATATTATTTTTTTAGAACCAAACCTTTTATTTTACAAAGCGGTTAGGTAGATTTTATTCTATTTGGAAATAGTTAAGAATCAAATTGACAACTCGATTAACTTATTTGGCGAAATTCTAGAAAAATTCAATTGAGTCATGTGTGCAATAAAAGTGGTGAAAGGGAAATACGAATATCTTCAAAAGATAATTCAGTTAAGACAAGAAACAAGAATTTACGACTGTTGACAATGTGCACAAAAGTTGCGTCACTTTTTTAGTGCTCAGCGGGACAAACGATGTGTGAAGCTCTTGAAGCCGCAACAAAAGGGCGTGGCAAAGGCGAAGGCGTGCAATTTATGCAGCTTGCCTGAAGTTTACAACTATTTTTATGAAGCCAAAGCCAGCATAATGTTTACGACACAAACAAGCCAAATACGTGCAAATACGAAACATTTTCGAGTCCAAAGACACAACATACTTACTGTCTATGGGTAAGTTTTGTTAGACAGAAACGAACAAAGTTAACAACATTTGTCTGTCTACTGTCAAGGAGCAATCAACAAAAATTTGTACACTGTTAGCCACGCATGCAAATGGCCCAAAAAGGGAGTAGGACCTTCTTTTAATGAATCCATTTGTATGGGCCAAAATGTAGAATGTGTTTTTTTGGCCGGTTTTGTTATGTTGACAGCGTCATAAAGGCAATAAGACTGTTCCGACGACTTCTGTTCACGCCGGACAGACAAAAGCTGAATAAGCTCAAAGCCAGCTGGAGAGCTACAGAAAGAGCGAGAGAGAGAGAGAGACATCAAGAGACATAGTTGTTCAAACCTAACTTGCTCATAAGTAATTTGCCTCATGAAAATGGCCAATTTGAGTGGCCAACTGACTTAGCTGGCTGCCTGCTGGCTGTCGACTGATTGTAGAGATTGTCAGGGGTGTCCGAGGGGTGATAAGAGGGGGAATTGTTGGTGGTATTCAAAACATGCCCGCGGTGGAACGAACTGTAAAAAGTTTTGTGAAATTTGAAGGTAACGTTGGACTGGGCTCATTGTCTTGAAGTTTTTGCCAAGTTTTTAAATGTGAAGCAAAACATACACAAAGAGGCAGCGTTAAAGCCATATCAACTTTTCACCAAGTTGGCAGTATTGTAAGACACTAACAGCCTATTGAAAAAACTGGGAGACCAGAGGTCGTTATCTGCTCACGAAAACAAGCATGTAACATCTTTAAGATACTTTAAACAATTTAGCGAAGGATGTTTTCAGTTTAAAATAGAGTATTTTTAATACCTGTTTTGTACTGCCAACTTGGTTTTGTATGTGCATTTGGCCATCAATCAATTTGGGTAGTCAAATAGTCACTCAGAGATTTGTTGCAATGCAAATGTGTTGCACAGTGATGCCGGCTATTCAAAAATATTTAAAAGGCAGATTATACAATATTTTTTAAATATCAAATCCAAAGTTCTGGAGGAGGTTCGCCTTTAGTTTGAGCCCTAGTTCAATTTCGTACAATACAAATATTTTACTTATTTTTTCAATTTCACTCGAGTTTATAATAAACAAATATATTTCTAAATTTTTGAAAAAATCCTACTATAGATAATCTACAAGTACTAGTTTTTTTAATATATCAAAATCAGGGCAATATAAAAATTCGCATGGTTAAAACAAATATAAAATGTAGGTTGTTTTTTCCGCACCGAACCTTTTGTGCTCGAGGGGTAAATAGTTTTAAAGTATCGAGAAACTGAAATTATACCGTTGATTTAAAAATTTATTATTATTATTAAATTTAAAACATTTATGATGGATGTGTATCACTGTGCATAAGTGAGTGCTGTTGCCATTGATAAAATTTGCACACTTTAATGCATAAGCTGCTTTAATTGTTGTTATGCAAATGAAAAGTGCGATAGAAATTTACTCACCTGGTCAAGAGCAAGAACAGCAGCACCTCTTGGCTATGTAGGTGGTGGTTGTGGTTGTTGTTGTTGTTGCTGCTACTGCTGCTGCTTCTGCTGCCACTTGCTGGTCTATTAATAGCTGCGGATCAGGTAGAAGCAGAGAAGCAGCTATCGATTTTCAGCATACAATATACAAATGAGACCATCCTATGCATGTGGAAGGCGAAAATAAAAATAGTCCTGAGTACCACAAACGATAAACGTACTTGTGTGTGTGTGCAAGTGTGAGATAAGATGTGTGTGTGTATGTGTATGTGTTCATTTTAAAATATTGACCAAAATGGATGAGTTTTGTTAGAACTTGAGTCCATTTGTCAATTAGGTGAAAGGGGCACAAAATTTCAATGCATACTTTTTGAGGTCGACAGCCCATGCGCATGTGTGGGTGTCTGTTTGTGTGTGTGTGTGTGGGTGTGTGCGCGAGTGTGAAATTATTACATTTTAATGACCATAAAATTTAATTACAATTCTGGCGCTTTTGATTAATTAGTCAAATCATTAAAATTGCCGTAAGCAAAAAATTCGCACTTTCAATTTTTATTATTTAATAATAAGTCCTTAAGGTACAATCCAGGAGATTGCTTAATGATGTCGTTCATCAGCTTATCCTTTTCATATTTAATAGTTTAAGCAAGATTGTAAAATATCAAAATGTAGATTTAGAAAGATCACATATCGAATGTAAATTCTTTTGTGCTCTAAAAATTTGGTTTGGGGCTGGTTTATTTTTATTTCTTATTGTGCATATGTTTGCTTCCAGCCATGGTGGCGCATTAATTGTATGCATTTAATGCGTTGACTGTTTGTGTGTCACGCCCACATTGCCTTGGCCACACACGCAGGCGTGCCAATAAAGTTCATAGTCTGGCGAATTTTGGGTCAAAATTTAATGCACGCAATGCCACAGACACGACCACAAAATGGTGTGACACTAAAGGCAACAACGGCAACAGCAAGGACATCCGGAAAAAAAAGCAACAGCAAAAAGGCGCCGCAAAAATGGCACATGGAAAGTGGCTTCGTTTCCCACAACTCTCTGCGCCTTCCTCCGACCAACATTCATCGTCCCATTTTAGTCCTTAGCATATAACATACATATACGCGCACCAAATTGCACACATGTCCAAAGCCAAAGACAAACAAGGTGAAGCTGCTGAAGAAGAATCCTCGTAAAAATGTAAGAGCGATGGAAAAAAAAAGGAAAGAGACCGCAATTTAGCCAGGTGTCTAGAGACTGTGAGAGGAAAAGATCGAGGAAAGAAAAACAAATAAGATAGCAGACTTTGGGGCAATTAAACAACAATTAAAAATAATAAACTGTGCATTTTTATTTAAATATTTTAGTAAGCAATACACCATGGGGAATTTTCTCAATTTTTTGGAATAAATTCATTTCTTGAAAGTTATTAAAATACGTTCTTAATAACAACAATCGACCAGGAAATTTCCAAACTGCAATGTTACATATCAGAAATTTTAAAAGAATTCGCCACTGTTAAGTTATAACAGTGCAAACAGAGGTTATGCTGTTAAAATTGTTGAATTTTTCATCAAAATTTAAATACAAAAAACTAAAATATATTGTTAATAAATTAAAAAGCTTTTATATGCAATCTGTTCGGAGAGGTTTTTACTTTGTGTTTAAAAGCTTGGCTTGAAGAAGTTGGTCGTATTGACCTCGAAGTTATATAAAAAAGAGAGCCATCTCACTCGTTGAAAACTGAAATGATATCTCAACTTTAAATGGAAATAAAAAAAAATGTCCACCTATGTCTACCATAATATTTATGACGTATTGTAGATAAATTAGTTCTTGTTAAGGTTGACTAAAATCTCCGAAAAACTTACAATCTCTTAAAACTAGTGAGTTTCGCATTAAAATATTGAAAAATAATAAGGTTTTCACAAAAAAAGTAGTCTTCAACCGATAATTTATAATATTTCTACATGATACAGTTGTCCGATTTGGATAAAACTTGACTAAAGAGTTAGTAGTATAATAACACACCAAACCTGTTAATTTGATTCTTATAGCTTGGTAAACCAAAAATTTGCATATCGTAGAATCCAGAATAAAGGCGGAACGCCGCCCACTTTTCAAGTTTCTTATAGTGCAATACATCATTATTAAAATAGTTCTGAAAAAAAAATAATTCTAAGCTCCATATAAAGAAGATAAATATTTAAAGTCAAAATTACAAAATAGGTGTAGGAAATAAAAATAAAAGAAGTACACTTTAACATAAAACTTGAAACAACAATGATATAAGGAATAAAATACATAAATTAATTTAGCCAAAAAGTAGAGAAAATAATATTTTACAACTTTTAGACTACTAAAAAAATTATTTGCTAAAAAACTCAGCTCAAAATAGACATCACATCGCAATTCGCACATAGAGCTAGCACTCTATGTTTTTAGCTCATTTAAAAGATAAGACAAACATAATTTATACAGTTAGTAAATGACGAAAAAATAATGAGAACTTTTGGAAAAAAAAACTGAGCTTGGTACGAATTTCGACGAACTGAAAACGAGTAAAGGATAAAAGTTATATTTGAGCTAAAGCAGCATCATATATTACCAAAATGTTATGCAAATGTGACATCATTATTATATAGAAAATGTTGCGACAAAGTGTGAGTTTTCTTTTTTATTTGTGCCTTGATAATGGGCACTTTAAGCTGACCGGGCGAGCGACTGATGAACAGCTGTAAATGTCGCAATCGCTGTCAAATTGCCGCGATGTCATTTGACGTGATTGATGATGATGATGATGAGAAAGAGAGGGAAAATTTTATTTTTACATTTAGATATAGATTATGGAATAGAGAGAGAGAGAGCGAGCGAGATAGAGAGTTAAGCTTAAGTGACGTTAATTATCACTGTTAGACGACCAACTGTGAGGAGGGATTGATAACTTGCAGCTAGAACAATATTAACGAGTAAGTCAATGCACGTCATGAAATAATCTGTATCAATAAATTGGCATTAAATGAAAATCAGTTGAGTTTGATTGATACATTGACGCTTTAACTAGTCGAGTGATTGACGAGACTACCTCAACCAGCTTTAATGGTGTGCAGATACGAATATTTTCAAATCAATTGCTGAGGTTATCAGGCGTGTTCCCAATTTCAATATAATGCAAATATACAACAAAATGTATGCTTAATATAATAAATACATAGAGTTTTCTAGCTCTAGGGTTCGAGCCTTCGAACCGAACCTATACCAAAATTTTGGTGGTTTGCAGCCTTTCTTATAACATTGAGTTGTGAAGATAAGTTACAATTGCCAGACTCTTGAAATATGTAACCGCATAGCACAACAGCTACATATGTAACTCTACGGGTATACAAGTCCTGGACGGTTCAAGCAGTCGACAGACTTGTCAAAAGTTGTTTTATTGGTTTAGCACACACAGGAAATGGCAAAGGAAACGACGCCAAAACAAGACGTGAAAATCAATGTAGGAAAACGGCAAGCTGATAGAACCATCTACCATCTACCATCCACTATATTCTTTCTATCTCTCTCTCCTTCTCTCTCTGTCTCTCTGTCTGCCAGTCCAACAGATTGGCAAACTATATATACTAAGATAGCATGCGGGCTGTAACCTGGTTTAGATGGTTGTCTGACACGCATGTCGAATGTATGTCCCACAATATGTACTATAAATAGTATATATGTTTGTACGTGTGTTCACACCCATAAAGGTGACAGCGAACCCAAAAAACTAACTGATTAAATTTATACGTATTTTTTTCCATAACAATTTCATGGAAAAACTTCAAAAATAAAAGGGAGAAAAATGAGAGCATTTCAAATAAATACCTAATAATAATTGATGCTTTATTAGCATACAGAAAATGCAATCAGACTTCCGCAACTAGTAGATACCCTATCAGCGATTTCTGAAGCAGATTATTATTTATTATTTAAAGATAGTTACAGAAGTTTTTTGCTTTGAAATTTCTTCAGAATTTTTTAAAGTGTTTTTGCATTTTTATCAATGCATAATTTGAATAGCTCGTCGTAAGACTGTGAAATTATATTGTTAGCTAACGATGTCATTGCCTATGTTCATTGTACACATCACTTGTTGCTCCTTCAGTCACCCCTCTCTTTTATCAAACTATTTCACTATCTCCCTTTCTTCCGACTCTAACATCAATGGTAGACCAGTGGAGCCTATTGTTTGGAGTGCCCCTATAACCATAAAGCACATAATAAAGCATGTAAGATTGCATTAGTAGGGTATACACGACTGGAAGTCACACTTAAACTTAGATATGAACTACATCATTATATAGATAAGACTGTTGACACAATTAAGGGATTCTCTTTGCATTCAATTTATTTAATACAGGGTATAGAACTTATAAAACTGTCATCGTTGTTGTTGTCGATGATGATTTCAAAATCGTGGACGCTTTGGCTCAAGTATTTGCAAATATGTATGAAAATTTTCAAGGAATTTTCCGGCATAACAATAAGTACAACAATAACAACAACAACAACAACAGCAACAAGAAAACCAGACAGAAGACAAACAAGGAACAACCAGCGTAATTGTATGGCTCTTGTTCCACAATACGTGTCTTTGTCAATGTGAAAGTGTGTGTATTTGTGCGTATTTGTTTGTGATATGCGTAATTATATGTACTCATGTGGTATACGTATTATAAGAACACATTACAATGTGCCACGCACCGTCACGTCAAGCATATCAACATCAGGGCCATATATATGTTAAAGGTACTTTATACAGGGTGCTCCATTCAACATGCAAAGGTCAAACAATTACCTATTAAATTTGTTTTTTAAATAAAAATGTACATTTATAAAAAGGTTAATTGATAATGTACATAATATTAATTCTATCCACGAACTTGTTAATCCAGGTAGATTAATTAACCAAATTTAGCACAAAAATTTAACTAATATAACAGACGTCGAATGCCATAACCTATATTAGACATAATATTTCTAATTATAATAAATACAAAAATTGAGAAGAGGTTATTATTTTATAATATTTTATATTAAAATTTTACTCATCAAAAAATTTGAAACTTCAAAAGTATTTAAATTCAACTGTAAATTTTCCTTGCATTGCAAAGAACAGAAAGCCTTGGTTTTTAACACTGACAGGATATTAAAAACATTTTTAGTAATAATAATAATTCACCAAATAAAATATATACTAATTTTTAATTATTTATTATTTATTTTTGTAAATTTTGCTTAGCTCTTTTGATACTACTACAACTTTACTTTTGGCTTAAGCAGAGCCCTATTTGTTTGATTATTTTTTGGTGGGTTTGTTCCTAATTCTATTGGGAGAGCTCAAAAAATGCCTCTTGATTATCTGAACTATGAATATTCATAAATCATCATCTTAAATATTTAAGTTGACTTTTAACTTGACCATTGACGAATTCGACTTCTGAGTGACCCTGTATTATTTGTAAGGGTATATCTGATTCTCATTTTTCTGTGTCTTTGTGGGCGTGTTGAAGACGAATGTCATTTCCACGCGACTTCCGCTGGCAACAACTTGGCTCCTTGTCTGCTTCTTTCAATATCCAGCTGCTGCCACCTCCCCCTACCTTAACTACCCTGCTTGCTGTACACCCCATTCCCCTGTATACGATGATGTGTATGTGTCCTGCATTGAGTTCATTTTGTATAGCATACTTTCAAACTGGTTTGCTCGTTTCGCTCGCTTGTCATTACTTGGCAATGGCAGCAACAGCAACAGCAACATCGACAGCAGCAGCAACAGCAACAGTTGCTGCCATTGTGTTGGCTGTTGTTCATGTTGTTCGCGTTCGTTTGCTTTGTTATTGTTTTCCATTTTTACAACCATTTTTATGTGCTGGTATTGCTGATGGGCTTTGGGCCTTTATGGCAAATGCTACAAGTGCACATACAGACAGCACACATACATGTATATGTATGTATATGTGCATATTATGTATATTATATATTCAACTTGTTGCTCTTTCATTTCAAGTCGTGAACTCACGGATTCTTGGCAGGCAAGTTTAACCTTTCACCCTTGTGCAACACAGTGAATCATGGCCAAGTAATCAAGGCAACCATTTATGTGCATTTTAAATGTTTACGTCAACAATTTCTCTTTTAGCCACCATCTACCCCTCATAACTGTAGCTGTAATTTTAACTGTGTATAACTGTAACTGTTACTGATATTTACAACGTTGTCCCAGCGCATATCCAAATTCAATTTGCAAACTTGTACGCCAAAAATTGTGAGAGTCATGGAAAATGTGAATTTTAAATTGTGTATTCTCGTTTATGTTATATATTTTGAATATGTACATTTTTCATTTTTAAGTTAAAAATTTTAACTGAGACGACAGCAAATGAAATGTAGCCACAAAAAATATAGTCAACCTTTTACATTCTCCATTTATGTTTTCAGCATTCCACGGGGAATGTTCAATAAGTCCTATGGGTACCAGATGGGCACACATGGGTATTATAAGAAAATTTGCTTATTAATTTCCTTTGAATTGAGAATTCGTAAAGGATCTAAGAAATAATTGTATATACATATATATAGAGTAGACTAATTAGTAGAATTATCATTGGCTTAGCTTGAATATACTATAAGTTGAGTACACTTCTAACTACTCTATATTTTGTATTTAAAACATTAAATCAGCAGATAATAACTGACTTAACTTTATTAATATATTTAAGATAACTGCTAGTTCACAAAAGCTTCAGTTAACTTTAAGTGAAATTTAACTGAATTGCAAAAACCAATTTAATATATATAAAAATTGCACATCTTTCGCAATGGAATTAAGTGTAGTAATTGGTTAAACTGACTAACTAAGTGAACTAACTAACCTAATGGATAAGATTAAGTGTGCATATCAAATTGAAATAAAATTGAATTAAAAACTATTCAAAGTGCACTAGAAATTAGCCACGTTAGAAAAATACTATATGAACAGGAGGAAATTGAATAGAAATTGCAGCATTATTTTTAGACCCCGTACTTAAAAAAAGTACAGGGGTCTATTGGGTTTGTTTTAACGAAAATGTGCGTAACAGGCAGAAGGAGGCGTGGCAGACCCCATAAAGTATATATATTCTTGATCAGCATCAATAGCCGAGTCGATATAGCAATGTCCGTCTGTCCTGACTATAAGAGCTAGAGCCACCAAACTTGGTATGTAGGTTCGCCTATATTGCAAGCAGATCAAGTTTGTTTCAAAATTTGGCCACGCCCCCTTTATCGCCCACAAATCTAAAACAAAAATTTCATATCCAAATTATAAGAACAATTTAAAAGCTAGTGACACCAAACTTAGTATTTAGGATCCTCTATATTGCAGGCATACTAAGTCCATTTCTTTTTTGGATCGGACCACTATATCATATAGCGTCCATAGGAACAATCGGTCGAAAATCAAGTCTTAGTATGAAAAACTTTTTTGTTTTGTGAGATATCTCAACCAAAGTAATATAATATGCATTTAAGTTAGTCTTCTATATCCTGTCCAAAGTTGGTTTAAATCGAACTACTATATCATATAGCTGCCATAGGACGGATCGGGCGAAAATCAAGGCTTAGTAAGAAAAACTTTTTTGTTTTATGAGATATCTCAACCAAATTGATACAATATGCATAAGATTTAGTTTTATATATCCTGTCTAAAGTTGGTTTAAATCGGACCACTATATCATATAGCTGCCATAGGACCGATCGGGCGAAAATCAAGTCTTAGTAAGAAAAACTTTTTTGTTTTATGAGATATCTCAACCAAACTGATACAATATGCATAATATTTAGTTTTATATATCCTGTCCTGGTTCAAATCGGACTACTATATCATATAGCTGACAATGGGACCGATCGGGTGAAAATCAAGTCTTGGTAAGAAAAACTTTTTTGTTTTATGAGATATCTCAACCAAACTAATACAGTATGCAAAAAATAACTTGGTTTTATATATTCTGTTCAAAGTTGGTTGAAATCGGACCACTATATCATATAGCGCCCATAGGAAAAATCGGTCGAAAATCAAGTTTTAGTATGAAACAACGGGGCTCCACCCCCTGCTCGCTTCGCTTCGCTCGCGGTGAGGTGCGGCTACAGTCGAGCACACTCGACAGTAGGATACCCTGAGCCCAGGTACTCTTTTATAAATGTTGATTTTCGACCAATTATTCCTATGGCAGCTATATATCATAATATATGGGACCGATTTGAACCAAATCTGGTCAGAATGTACAAAACCAACATAAATGCATATTCTATCAGTTTGGTTAAGGTATCTCAAAAAACAAAAAACTTTTTCATACTAAAACTTGATTTTCGGCAGAGCGTCTGTATTACAGCTATATGATATAGTGGGCCGATTTGCACCAAACTTGGTCAGGATGTATAATACCACCCCAAATATATATCGTGTGAGATTGGTTGAGATATTTTTAAAATTAAAGAAGCTTTTCATACAAAAACTTCATTTTCGATTTATCGTTCCTATGGCAGCTATATGATATAGTTGTCCGATCCAAAAATAAAAACAAACTTGATCTGCGTACGGTATCCAGGAACCTACATACCAAGTTTGAAGTCTCTAGCTCTTATGGTTTCTGAGATCGACGCGTTCAAACAGACGGACAGACAGACGGACAGACAGACGGACATGGCTCAATCGACTCGACTGTTGATCCTGATCAAGAATATATATACTTTGGGGGTCTGCCACGCCCCCTTCTGCCTGTTACATACATTCTGCCAAATGCATTATACCCTTTTTTGCCCATTTTCAATGGGCTCAGGGTATAAAAATTTTATGTTTTATGAGATATCTCAACAAAACTTATGGAATATGTTATTAAGTTAGTCTTATATATTCTGACAGAAGTTGGTTTAAATCGGTATAATATATCATATAGCTGTCATTAAAAAAAGTAGTCGGAAATGTATTACAACGCTCTGCAACAGCAGAATTACAACAGGTTATAAACAAAGTTTTATGATTTCCAAAATCATCTGTTTCATAAGATCAATATTCAAATTTAAAATTTAAAATTAGTTAAAAAACGATAATAGTCTGTTGACAGCATAATTGAATTTATTGCTTAACTGAATCGAAAATTATCTTTATACATTAATCGGTTTGAAATCGGTTATTTCGATTTGAATAATTTCGGTCTTTCGGTTTCGTTATGGTGAAAAAGTAATTTTTCGGTTCGGGCTTAAGTTACTGTTATCAATTTCAATCGGTTAATACCGATTAAAGGATACGTTTTTGATTCCGGTTTTAATCGCAGATTGACTTGTTGAAGCTTTAAGAGTTGTGTAAAAGTTGCATACATAAATAAGAATTATTTAATTAGTGTAACTAATTAAATGGCCCATAAGGTGGTCAAAAAATAAAGGGAACAACAACAACATGAGCCATCTATCGAGGTTATTATTTTAACTAACTCTTTCTTTTTTATTGTTTTCTATCTCTTTCCATCTCCTGTTGCCTCTGTCTCCGATTCTTCCAATTCAATTATTTTTACATGTGGGGTTCATGAGCTTCTGATCCAGTGCCCATTTCTGTTGCCAGATTTACGCCCACATTCCGCATGCTTCATGCAGCATGCCGCATGCCACATGCTACATGCCACATGACATGTGTGTTTACATTTCCAGTTGCCCATTAATTGCTGCGTATCTGTTGTCGTTTTCGTTTCTGATTGATTCATGCTGTTTCCATTGTTTTCTTAGCTCCTCTTTCCCTCCGTCAATTTTTTCTTCTCTCTTTCTCTTGTTTCTCATTTTTGTTTTGGCTTGTAGCTAAGCGACAAACCGACCTGGCACTCGTATTGCCTTCAATTTGGACTAAAGGCAGGCACAAGATAAATAAAAACAATTAAAAGTTTGCTAGAGAAGTATGCTCGACTAACAAATACCCGGTAGAATAGTTTTTGTGGAATCAGCGGCCAAGATTAATATTAAGTGAGAATAAAGACAGTATAAATATATATAAAAATTTAAAAAAGTTTAGTTATGTTTTTAATTTAAATGTATAGCTAAGTGTCAACTGCTTATATCCAGCAAATAAATAAATAAATAATAAGTAATAACCCTTTCAATTCAATTTATAGCCACAGCTTTGGGCACTTTATGTGACCTTAAGTTGTGCATTTAATGCCACCTTTACAATTTTATTTACCTGCCTCTGTGTCTCAATATCCTCTCTGTATGTCTTGTCTTGCTCTGTCTCTGTTGCTGTCTCTGTCTCTGACTAAATACCTTAATGCTCCCTGGGGCGCCGCTCAATGGAGAAGCATTTAAAGTGCCATTGTGAGCCGCATAAGAGAGCAAAGTGCAGCTCAGACACAGAGGCTATAAGACTGAGGCTGTGAATGAGATCCGTAATATAAGTGCTTCTCTTTATGTTTGCTATCATCATCATAATAAGCTTATCCACCACTCAAAGTGTCAAATTCAATTATGTCATGTCGCAACTATAAACTTTTAATTTTCTACTCTTAGTTTTTAACATTCTTTGGCAAATTGTGCATAAAACCAATAAATTAAACATATTTTCTCACTTTGTCACTTTGTATTTTTGGTTTTAACTG
This sequence comes from Drosophila phalerata, assembly GCA_951394115.2. Classification (NCBI taxonomy): domain Eukaryota; kingdom Metazoa; phylum Arthropoda; class Insecta; order Diptera; family Drosophilidae; genus Drosophila; species Drosophila phalerata. The sequence goes on from OX596006.1 coordinate 35,710,326, forward strand.
AAAATGCATTGTTGTTAGTGCTCAAGTTAATATTAACCAGAAAGTATCATATATATAAAAATTTAATTTGTCGGTAAAGTACATTGAATAGAAAATCATTTTATTTTTTTCTTAATCGTCTTCCATGTTTCAAAAATAGCAAGTTTTTTTTTATGATTATTGAAATTAAAGAGTGTAGATTATAGATTATAAATTTTTTTTTGAATAGAAAATATTGTGGTAGACATTATCATTTATCGTTTCAATTCTTCAAAATAGTCTCAGTTAGCAAAATAAATGATTGGCTTTTTTTTCTGACTTTACGGTATGGATGTTTGCACACATAAATAATATAAGGAAAATAGCTGAAGGCGAGAGAAATCCACTTGGCTCGCAGCATAACTCGTATTACCTGGCACGTTATCACGCATACGCAGTGTTGTACCAAGCACACATAGTGAACTGGTTCAGTGTACTCATATGTATACAATAATATACGTGTATGTAGTCAATGGAAGGAAGCGCTGCGAGTTGCAGCAGACCTCTCAAATTATTTGCCATCAAATTCTATTGATTTATTAATGCCGCTCATCATTCGACAGTTGCTATAAAGTTGCCGACGTTGTCCTTAGTCGACATATCGCATCAATTCATATCGAATTGAGCTGAGTTGCGAGCGCCCGCATCGTACACATTAATTTTCAAAATGTCTCAATAAAAATCAATATCAAATATATTTTGTGCTTTATGACTTTATTAAAGGCAATGCCGTTTTGTCCTGATAAAACCAAAAAAAAATAATAAAAAAAATAAAAAATGAAATAAATAAAGATTGTCAAGTTGCCATCGTCGCAATATCATTCACAACCCATTTTAGCTCAACTTTAGTTTAAGTAATCATATATGTTATATAGGAGTACTATGATTATAGATATCGCAGTCACTACCGGATTTCATTCGTGTTCATACGAAAGGTCACTCTCTGTGGAACAAAACGGAGCAAAGCTCCAATTGAAGGGCTGATTTAGTACCAGCTCACCACACTTACCTACCAACAGGAGTACTATATTATTACGTTAGTTAAGTATTAAGGGAAATTTTGGATGGTACCTAGGAAACATCTGTGTTGTAACTATTGTTTTTTTTAGCTAACTCAGTCAAATTATATTTTTTGTATTAAAATTAAATCCAATCTCTTGAAACATATTTTCAAATTAACCCGCATAGTCCTAGCGTTAACATTTGGTAACAATCAACAGGCATTTGCTTAAACATTTTTTTTAGACAACATATTAAAAGATTTGATAGATTAACTTTTATATAAAATTCTATGAGTAATCTTTTGTCTCTAACCGATAAAAAATTGATTGAAACAATATCTTGAAGCTAGCTGATCGAAAAATTTCACAAAATAATAAAGCATATTTACTTAATTAAAAATGTGCATTGTTAAAATTTCATTTTAATTTAATTAAAATATGATTGAATATAAAAGAACATAAATTGCATTTGTTTGTACTTAGAAAACAACATTTTATGTATTTAATTTTATGCAATACTCTTAATTGAGATCGATGGTCGTGTTATGGAAATTTATCAATAAATTGAATAATTTTTGTTTTGCCTTAAAGTTGTTAAGCTTTTCACAATTTATAGAGCTTAGACCGCAGACACACACACACACACACACACACATACACACACAATTGCACATTTAAGCACATGCGCATACATATTTAGAAGTGTCATTTAACAATGTGAGTTTTTGTTGGTTTTTGCAATGTGCTGAAAAGTTCTTGAAATAGTTGTGCATACTTTCAGGTTGTCAGACAGCTCATTTAGCTTGCACGTCTGAAAGTATTCTACAAAATTTTAATAATTCATTAGGTAAAACAATTTCTGGCTTTTCCACCTAAATTGACTTTGAGTGGCAAGTGAAGCTGACTGGCTCTTGCTCTTGTTGTTCTTGTCTCGACTCTTCACTCTCCCCTCATTCCTTTTCACTCTTGTCTATGGCAAGTTGTTGAACCCATTCACATAAGTTGTTGCCGTTGCAATTGTTGTTTGTTGTTTTTGGGGTTTTTGTGTTTGTTTTTTTTTTATTTTAATTTTCTATTCAACTTTTACACGTCGTTTTGCGTATCTATGGAAACTCTGATATTTTGTTCTTGTTGTTTGGCTGCCAAAAAGTTTTTGACTTTTACGAGTACATGCAAAATGTAGTCTGTGGCTTGTCTTTAGATTCTAGAACCGTTGACTTGGACTCGAATTGATTTTGAAACTTAAATAATGCATTCAATTGAAATGCAATGCCAACACATTTTACTATTGCATAAATATTTAATAACTTATGTTGGTAATTTTATTAGCTTCACTTCAACACTTTAAAGTATATTTATTTATGAATTATAGACAGTGCAAGCAAATGCTTTTATTAATTTGTAGCCTTATACGTAGAACTTTTACTGCTAAATTTCTGTGAATAACTTTGTAGTTGTTATACGAGTGTATGGGTATCAATATCAGCCAGGTGAATCCTCTCCAATTGCCCACATTTCTTGAACTAGACTGAGCTGTCAATGATACCAAGTCGAGTTCGTCCAATCCGATGTGAGCATTGGAATGGGAGGTTAACATGACATACATCTGGGTCAGTTAATGCAGCTGCTGTTGGATTTGAGTCAATATGCACACTTATGTACATGAGAGTACATACATATGTCAGACATATAGTATGTAGTCGTTTGTATGTCTAACCCACATTCATCTCGTCAGCGAATTCTTTTCTAGCATACTTTTGAGCATCGCTCGAATTTTTCAACACTCAAAGCGACTATGACTGTAATACTCGTACAGCTGTGATTGAGTGCTTCACCGGCCAACCGGAGGTATTCATTTTGTTTGGTCCGGCTTAAACGAGCGCAAATAGTTAGTCAGCATGTTGGCAAAAAATACAAGAGTAAACTTTACCATAATACAAAGTAAAGTCTATTCAGATTATCCTGTATTTCAAATACTGTTTTAAAGTGATTTTTTGCTGATACTTTTTATACGGTACAGTTCAAAATAAACTATTATTTAAATTATCAATAATGCAATTGTTTCATTATTTGATAGCTCCATTTATTTTTATATTTTAAATTGGTTGGGATTCTAAAAGCCTGCGCTTTATTGTACAGACCCTCAGACAGTAACTTCAATAAAATTATATTCTCACACTAAATTTTACAGTGCAGCAAGTATGATAAGAATAGATATCCAAATCATTCACCAAAAGACATTCGAAATCCGAATTATTTCTGCATTTAAATAAAAGAGATTTCAAGACCACAACTCCAGTTATTTATCACATTTTTGGGAGAGCAAATATAAAGTCGATGACAGTAAAAAATCAACGATTTAATACTTCATTGTCAAAAAGGAAGAAGAATCAAACTCGTGCTTATTTTTGTTAACTTTTTTCTTGCAATTGAACTAAATTTTACTTTATACTAAAATATATTTAGATGAGAGTACATAGTTATACATAATCATAATTCAACAAAGAAAGCCTCATAAGACTTATTAGAGAAACGTGAAATCGCTCAGAGACTATCACAAGATGAAAGCTGAAATGTACTTTTATTTATTTTTTATTTCATAAATTTTTAACGCTTGAGTTATGCTGTTTTATTTATATATTTATTATTTATATTTTATCGCTCTAGTCACAGTATTCAGTAAGATCTTTTATACAACTTAATAAACTTATGCTAATAATAAGGACTTGTAAAGAGTATTATTATTATTAGTCTAACAATTATAATTTTTAATATTCAAATTAATTCATATTTGTTTTTAATGAAACAAATTTTTAGCTATGATTGTATATTATTTTCATTGTTTGCAGTGGGTGTGTTGTTATTTTTTATATTAATTTGGGTGCATCATTGTTAGCTTTATTAAGTCAACCTAACCCAATTATTAAATTAAATAAAAAATAAAAAAAATAAAAAAAAAATTCCATAAATTTATAATCTTTCAATGAAAAAGCTTTAATTAATCTTGAAGTTTAATATCTTAAATAATGGTATGGGCTTGAAAACACGAGAAAAATTAGAACGATTAACTAGTTTAAAATAGAATTACAATTTGCACCAAATTTTGGAGGATCGCGGACTTGAAGGAAAGATTATTAATATATTAAATAGATATTAATTAAAAGCATAATTAATAATTTTATTATTAATTGAATTTGTATTTGTTCTCTGTTTCATTGCAGGCCACAATTGAGACTGATGCGAAGGCTGTAAATTGTTGCTGTAGCTTAAGGCTGCATTCATGATGCGATTGGCGAAATTGACGCAAAGTTTTTCGCTTAAAAATGCTGCGCAGAAATGCACGGATCAGACGCACACAAAGGTGTAGAAAGGGAGAGGGATGAACTCGTCGACAGACTCAGCTTTTTAAATCTTTCTTTTTCTTTTTTTTATTGAATGGTATTGTTAAGAATTGCATAATCATCTTTTGTTTTTTTTTTTTTTGCCCATTCAGCGTCACGGCAGCAGCAGCAGCAACGGTGCGGGGCAGAGTGTCGGAACCGGTGGTAACGTTAACGGCCTGGCGGCCATAGCGGCCACAGCGGCAGCAACAACAAGGAACAGCAGCAGCAGTGGCAGTGGGAATACCAACACTAGCAACAGCGGCAGCAACAGCAACAACACTGGCAGTAAGCGCAAATCAAAGCCAAGAACAAAGTGCTTCGGTGGCACAGTGTTTCGCTGTTGCCTACCTTGTCGCGGGGGCGGCTCCGCAGCCCCCGCCACAAGTCCGCCCCAAACACCCGCGCAGACACCGGACGAACTGAAGCCCAAGACGCAGACAGCACACACCGAATTGCAGGCACAACAGCAACAGCAGCAACAGAAGCAACAGCAGCAACAAGAGCAGCAACAGCAACAATTGGATACTGAAACAGAGAACTGTGGCACGGGAGAGAAGAAGCATTCGTTAGCGGATACGATTGGTACATCGGTGACGACGCCCATATCGCTAAAGACGCTCATCAACGACGTTGACGAGGACCTGGAGCAGCAACTGAGCGCCGCCGATATTGCAGCCGCTAGTTTGGCCAGCGGTTTGGTAGCCCGACGCGCCGAGCCCGAAACACTCAGTGACGCGAGTGTCTCACCCACCGTGGTGGTATTGCAGCTGTCCAGCACAGTGACAGCCAGCACAGCGCCAAGTCTGACGCTGCCAGAAGCAACTAGCTTAACGACAACAACAGCAACAGCAGCAACAGCAACAGCACGAGCAACAGCAGCAACACTGCTATCTACAACAATCAGCAGCGCTTCCCCAACGTCGCCGTCGCCCAGTGGCGTCTATAACGCCAATCACCAGGTAACAGTTAGTGGAAGCAGCGGCAGCGGCAGCGGCAGCAGTAGCAGCAGCAGCGGCGGCGGCGGCGTCGTCGGAGCAACATCAACAACGGCCACAGCGGGAGCTGGAGCTGGTGCAACGCAACGCTGTAGTTGTCAGCCACAGACATCGCCATTGCCGCACATCAAAGAGGAGGAGGAATCTGAGCAACAACAATTGCATCAGGCGAACAATCGCCAGCAAGCAAATAACAGTCCAATCAAGGGGCTTGAGGAACCACTGCCACCGATAACAATAGCCGGTGCTGGCTATTGTGGCAGCTGTGAGAGTGTCCATCACTCATCGGGCACATCGTCATCGGCAACAGCCGGCGGCGTCGGCGTCGGCAGCAACGTCGGCAGCGGCAGTGGCAGCGGCGTTGCAGCGCAGTTAGAATACGTTGGCGCATCGACTCCATCGCCGCGCATTAAATTAAAATTTCGTAAGCCACATAAATCCTGTTGGTCTCGCATTGTCCTCGCACCGATTGGCAGCAGCGGAGCTGGCTCATCATCGGCCACGGTTATTGGCAGCAATTCGAACGAGACTTTAGCATCCAGCGGCAGCACCGGCAACACCAATACCAACAACAGCAGCAGCATCAGTGTCGCTGCCCATCATCGTTTGGCATCATCATCTGCATCCGCTCTCGCCTCGCATCCCAGCAACTCACAGCTGCTGCCCACCACCAAAATGCAGGCCGAACAGGGATCCATTGGGGATCTCCAAAAGTATCACAGTCGCTATCTTAAGAATCGACGACACACCTTGGCCAATGTCCGGTAAGTGATCTAGCAATTTTTTTATATAGTATAGTTTTTATTTTTTTTTTAAGGTTGCCACATCTGTCCTTGACATTTTGTAAAATTTTCAGTGTGATAGGTTTATATTTGTGTGAATGCCTCGATTTTTTTCCACCTTATCACGACCTAAAATTGGTGCCGCGGGGAGTTTCTGAAGTCGTTCGAGTAGGAAAAAATTGCTGGGAGTTCAATTAGGTAAATCAGTGGCTTCTAAATGGTATTCGGTTAGTTCTTAGCCAAATGTTCACGGATAACGACTGCATTGTGTAAAGGTGTTATCGTGATGACACGGTGGTAATTTCGGGAACTTTCTGATCAAAGTATATTTCAAGGAATAATACCGGGAATAGTACCGGGAATAGTATATTTATATGAACCGAAACGGTTATACCGGCACGCTTTCGGTACACATTTCTTAAAATTATTTGTTGTTTTCTGTGTGTATATTTTTTTTGCTCATTTTGTTTTCTATTAAAAACAAGAGGGAATGGCTATAGTCGAGGTACCGACCATAGTATACCCGTTTCTTACTTCCATACATTATAAAAGTACTTTAAAGAAATAATTTGTATTACTTTGAAAACATTAAATCGCCAAAACTGCCGATCTACTTGTCCGAACTTGATGCGATTTAGTGGGATAAAAGATAATATTACTAAATAACGCTAATAACCATAAAAACAGTATTATTATTTAAAAAACTGTGAATGTGGTGGTTTTTCGCGATCTGAGGGGGCGGAGGGGGCGTGGTTTAAATTTTCTGCGTGGGGTCTATACATAGAAATCTGCGTGTGAAAGTTTGAAATATCGATCTTTATCTGAGATCTAGGCGCTCACACAGACAGACAGACAGACAGACGGACGGACAGACACATATGGCTACATCGACTCGGATGCTGATCAAGAATATATACAATATATCCTTAAATCTCCCTGTTGCATACATTCCAACGAACACAATATACCCTTATACTTATTTTTTACAAGTAACTGATATAAAAAGCAATCAAAAGAAATTTATTTAATTTGAGTTGCCTAAATACCTGAAAAGAACAGTGTAATTCAACGTGGTAGTTAAATACGGCTAATAAGATTTAGGAAAATTGCATTTGATCAAATATTAACACCTGGTCAATGTTAATTAAAGTCTTGGGACAATTTCAAGCCAAATATCTTTTTATTTAAGTAATACAAATACGTCAATAAGAAAAATATGAAGTTATTTGAAAACGAATTTTAGACGCTGCAAATAAATGAGTAAATCAACAAGATTCCTTAAGTCATGGAATAATTATACCCGTTACTTATAAAAAATAAGTATAAGGGTATATTGTGTTCGTTGGAATGTGCGTAACAGGTAGAAGGAGGCATCTCCGACCCTATAAAGTATATATATTCTTGATCAGCATCAATAGCCGAGTCGATATAGCCATGTCCGTCTGTCCGTCTGTCCGTCTGTCCGTCTGTCCGTCTGTCCGTCTGTATGAACAAAAGGATCTCAGAGACCATAAGAGATAGAGATACCAAACTTTCACTAAAAGACTTCTATATACCCCACGCAGATCAAGTTTGTTTCAAATTTAAGCCACGCCCCCCTCCGCCCCCGCAAATAGCGAAAAACAGTCTGAACAAAGAAATCTCAGAAACTAAAAGAGATAGAGTAACCAAATTTGGCACACAGATTTATATATACCTCACGCAGATCAAGTTTGTTTCAAATTTAATCCACGCCCCCATCCGCCCCCGCAAATCGCGAAAAACCACCACACCCACAGTTTTTAAGATAATACGTTTTTTGTGATTATTACCGTTATCTATTAGCATTATCTATTATCCCACTAAATCGCATCAAGATCGGACATGTAGAACGACAGTTATGGCGAATTAAAGTTTTCAGAGAAAAACAAGTATTTTCTTTAAAGTACTTTTCAATATATTAAAGTAAGTAACGGGTATCATATAGTCGGGATCTCGACTATAGCCTTTCCCGCTTGTTTTTTAATATATAAATATGTATGCAGATGTTGGTCTCTAACATCGTATTGACTTCTGGCCTTAAAAAAGACTTTGAGAGAAGCTCAACAAAAAATGTGAAAAATATTATATATTAAAAGAAGGAGTGAGAGATGAAAAACGATAACAACAACCAAAGCGAATATAAATAAACAGAAAATAAACGCAAAGCAAATAAACCTCACAATATTATTCTTCTATTTGCCAATATTTGTACAAATGTCCCGGATGCTTAAGGCCAAACTCGTTTACTGAATCTGGCTATCATCAAGTGCGCAAGTTGTTCGAATTTATCTGCCGGCAATGTAGCGTATGCGCAATTTACGAGTGTGTATCGTAAGCTGACAACAAGTGCTAGAAAACTTGCCTCAAAAGTTAGAAACCGGCCATACGATGAGAAGGGAGCTGCAAAAACCAAGCAGCCAATTAGCGACTTACAATGAAATCAATTTGCAGTTAGTCGACTTAATCAAATCAGAAAAGTTAAGTGACAAAACTTTGCCAGGTCACAGACCAATGCTGAAAGCAGAAGACAACCACCAGACTGTTGGGTGGTTACGTGGTTGTGTGGGTTGGTGAATTCACCCATCGACTAGCTGCATTTCATGCCAAACAACCAACAATGTGGAAAGCACAAAAGCGACATAATTTATTGCTAAAACCTTATGCATAATTGAATATTTCCAACTATGCTACCAATAAAATCGTTAAATGAACTGAATAGAGCTCTCAATGACATTGGCAAATCGAATGAAATAATAATTCGACTATGTGCATGAAGTTTTCGCAGAACTTTGTTGATTTTCCAATTGATCGAGTATTATTCGCATTGAGTTTGCTTTAGTGTTTTTATATTCCATTTAATTATTAATGCCGTTTAATTTTCTCTAATTTTAGTTACACTATTCGGACTTTTTTTTATATATAATTTGCGTTTTCTATAGGTTTTTACATATATTTTAAGCCACACTTTTAGTTGGAATATCCAGTTTTTTTTTCAATTACTCAGCCTGCTGAAGCATTTATTAGTTACTACTATTCGTGTGAATTGCAAATGATAGCTTAACCTAAAACTTATTGTTATAGGCAGACAGACACTCTGTTACTAACTAGAATTTTTTTAAAACTTGCCTAAATTCAACGATTTGAGAGAATGTTATAAAATTCGTGGGAAAGATAATTTTAACTTTGACTTGATATGTTTATTTATTTTTCTAGTGGTAATTTGTTTTTATTAAAAACAATAAGTTAATATTAATAATTTGAAGCGATTTTTTAATTTTCTAACAACAAATCAGGGGTGCCGCAGAAAACAAAAAGAACCGAAAATCTTCCAAGAATTTATGGAGTTTGGGAAGATTTTCGGTTGGTTTTACAGTCCCTTATTATATTTAATATTTGAACTACTAAAATTTAATGTGAAAGTAGGAAGATTTTTTTTCTACATGCATCATGCTGGCAGTATCTTAGTCAACCTTCGATTATTGAATTATTTGTAATTTTAATCAAGAATTTAATGTGAAAGCAGGAATATTTTTCTGCTACTTGCATCATTCTGGCAGTATCTTAGTCAACCTTCGATTATTGAATTATTTGTAATTTTAATCAAAATGTTTATTGAACAAATCTTCCATAAAAAAGAAGGAATGTTTTAAATGGTAATTACATATATTTATAGGTAGGTATGTTTAATTGTCATTGATCCATCCGGTGTTGCATTTAACCGCGTTGTCTATTTCTTAGGCTGCGTGCGTTGTTTGCGGCTGGTCGACGTTTGTTGGCGGTGTTGTTGCGTCTGTTGTTGTTGTTGTTGTTGCTGTTGTTAGGTTTTCTGATGTTGGGCCTGTTTTTGTTGTTACGTCCGTTCTGGTTCTTGTTCTTTCTGTTGCCGGGTCTGCCAATGTTATTTATGGGACGGCGAGTGTTTCTACGCACATTTGATGGTGCATTGGTGGAAGAGATTTCTTCCCCATCTGTAGCCTCGGAGTCTGTGTCGTCGACAGAATCGGTATCAGTTTCACTTTTCTCTCCACCATCAACTTCAGTGTTATTCTCCTCACCTGATTCGCTCTGGTTGCTCAGGTCGCTTTCGTCGTATTCCTCATCCTCGTATTCCTCATCGCTTTGGGCCATCGCTGAAGCGGCCAACAGGCAGAGACAACCCAGGAGTAAAAAGCGCGAACTGAACTTCATAATTGTAGCTCTCTCAAATGTCAATGCTAATTTGATATTATTGCAGAAGCTGACAGCCAGTTATATAGTATATGGTACTTAGCAAAAGCAAACATCATTTCTTCTATGCTATTTTGTTTATTCAACTTGTTTTATATTCAAATGTGTCGCATGAAACAATAGACAACGGAAAAGACTCTGTACACACTTTTTTTCGGTCGTCATAATATTAGTAATTACCAAAAAAAAAAAAAAAAATAGAATGAGAATACAAACTGTCAATTCCAGCTGTTGCAAATTACTCCAAAAATGGAAAGTTCTAAATTTTAAATATTAAATTTATATTTATTTATATTAATGTCACAGATATTTGTGAGCTTGAGTATTTTTCTTTAATTTAATTAATATAGTATTTGTTGATTGCAGCGACTAAGACCGTAATTAATTATTAACTGATTGAAATTAGTAACCGTAACTAAAACAAGAAATAACCGATTAATAACTGATTCATGTACAACGCTTAGTTTCGCTTCAACAAAGCATTCAATTCAATTATATTGTAAAGTTGTAATCATCGTATTTGTATCTAATTTGAATATTAAACTTAAATGTCGATGTTATTAAATAGATCTTTATTGAAAATTAAACTTTACTAATTTATGGGTTTTGTGAAACACTAACTGAATCCGGTGATTCACTGGTTATTCGATAAGTTTTTGAGTTGTAACGTTTTTAAGTAAACAAATGTTGCAACATCGCGTTTATTTGTATGTTTTACGATAATGTTTCAGGAAAATAATGTTATCATTGCCCATTAACAATTTCTTACACAACCCACCAACCAAATCCACTTTTTTTTAATACATCAGGGGGCCCATAATATTCAATTTACTTAAATTAGTTATTAAAGTTATCGATTAATGGTCTTTACATATTAAATAAATCATCTAAGCTTTTAATTCATGCAAACAGAAGATAAATTTAAAGCAATCTATGAGAAGAATGGTATGGATTTTGAGGCACTGAGTATCTTTAATTCGAGCAAAATCATAGAGAGTACACCTTTGTGTTTTCGCATAAAATTTACTTGAGAATTTTATGTTGAAAGTCCAATTTTTTTATTCGCTAAAAAAGCATCTTAGCTTTAGGATTATATTTTATATTTGGATATTATTTTAACGCTTCTATAAGTTTTGTCACAAGATATAAATACCTTTATCCACTTAATGAAAACTACTGCTTCTTCAAAAAATGTATTCTTCTAGCTTTAATTGGGTCGAATTCATATAAAGAAAAGTTATGCCTACCGATTTTGAAGTATTTCTGAATATTTGTTCTGTATCTTAAATTTCTTCAGCTCAAAGGACACGAAAAGGACATTCAGCCTTTCCCAAACCATAAAAATCATGCATATTATTTATTTTGAAGTTATTTGGAAAGAATTTTATTTTGAAGGTTACGCAACATGGCAGCTATTGCCGTGGCCCATATGTGCCACACAGATTTCTATCAATTTTCACGCCCAATTGAATCTGTCACCCTAAACCATATGCACTCTGAATAATGCGTGGACAATTTGATTTACATAATTTCCATTGATGGCAATCAACTGTTGCGCCAGTCCACAACAGACCCCATCCTCTTTCCCCTCCCTATTCAGCAGCTCCCTGTTGCCTTCAAGCCAAACCCCTTTCAAGCACACCAACACACACACTTTTGTCACATTTTTGCTAAGCTGCTCTGTCAGTTGCTTCCTCTTCCCTCTTCAGCCAGTGCACTACAGTGTCTTCTTTCCGTTCTCCTCACTCCTTTTGATTTGGCATTCCGCGGCCTCTCAGACCATTTGGGGACCTCAACAATAATTCACGCTTGAGTGACGCTTCGTTATTACTAGTCATTGAACTTGAGCAAATGTGGGCGTATGTCGCAATTGGGCGTGCTAACTGTATATGTATATGCATGTGTGTGTGCCTGTGTGTGTGCGTTGCCGGACAAGTCGCGGCTTAATTCGTTGCGAGCGAAAAGAGAATTTTCCTCTTATTTATAGCTGCACCTTCTACGGGACTTTTGCCAGCCCAAAAATAACTTGCATTAAATCAATAAAAACGCAAATGGCATCAATTACTGACAAAAGCTCGGCAGGAACTGGGAAATTTCTGTATAAATATCAATGCTGCAACAAATTCATAATGAGCGAAAATTAAAGCAAGAGCAACAATTGTGCAAGCTATGCACATGATATAATGCATATAGAGCATTATCAGCAAGAATACGTTTCTTCAGCGGGACAGGCAATGCGATTGATTAAAGCATATGATTTCAAATATTAAAATTCCATTAATTTTCCCAGTGGATGCTGAAGAAAAAAGAAATATCTCCATACTATTTATATTTAAAGCCCGTTACAAAATATATATATTCTGGATTTAAGACAAAAGTAATGTCAATGTTTCCCTGTTCATTTGTCTGTGCGTCCTTAGTAACAACTTTGTATATTCTTCTACAAATGTACTGCAAGAACTACAGCAACAAAATTTGAGGACATAATTGCTAAGCATATTTTACATGCATATCAAATTTTTTTTTCGGCTTTTTTAGTCCTGAAAATTAAAAAAAAAAAAAATTACAAGACAAAACAATTTTAGTACCGATTACGATCGAGCCGATTAGTCGTGTATTGTTCTTGTTTTAATGTATGTATGGTTGTGAACCCTAAGAAACAAGTCATTCTCGGGATCAAATAAATTCTAGAATTTCTTCGTTGCCTCTTTTTTTGTAAATTAATTTTTTTATATATTTATTTTACTATTATTCAAAAACTTAAGAAATATAAATAAAACAAGTGGGAACTTATTTCAATATATATTAAAGTACTTTATAGAAGTTACTACCTAATAAAAACTACTGCATACTTTAACTGGATTTTTTGAATTAATTAAGTTTGGTTAGCTTTTACTGCCGTTCTACTTGTCCGATCTTACTGCGGTCAAGTGAGCTAGATAGATAATATAAAAAAATAATGTTAATTTCCATAAAAAACGTATTATCTGGAAAATTCTGGGTTTGGTTGTTTTTCGCGCTTTGCGGAGGCGGAAAAGAGCATGGCAAAACTTTGAAACAAGCTTGATCTGCTCCAACGCCATTGAGACTTGTGTGTCAAATTTGATGTCTCTATCTCTTATGGTCTCTTAGATCTAGGCACTCACACAGACGGACGGACGGACAATCTGTTGATGCTGATCAAGAATATATATACTTCATAGGGTCGGAGATGCCTCCTTCTCCCTGTTACATACATTCCAACGAACACAATATACCCTTTTACTTATTTTTTAAGTAACGGGTATAATAACCTAATCATTACTCTGTTAATTTTCTTATCTTTTTTACTGACCTTAAAACTTAAAATGTATTTATAAGTATATGTAATTGAATCTGTATACTTTTTAACGTCTTAAAATATGTTAGAAGTTATTGGTGTAAAAATAAATAAAAAAAATATTTATTCTTAAACCAATAAGTTTTTATCAGAAAAAGTTTTCATATAAATTTATTGTGTATACGAGTATCTTTACTGAAAGTATTTACCCAGTTTATTCAAATGCCCACAAGGTAAGCTTTATAACTAGTAGATTTGACTCCAACCTTGTTGAGCTTTAAGTACAACGAAAGCTTCTTGATGCTTACTAAGCTTTCATTTCTCAGCACTGACCCAATTAAATTGCCAATATCCATTTATTTAACCCAACAAACAGCTAAAAGCTTCGAAAACTTTCACCACAGTGCAAAAGCTTTCGGCATTGTTTGCTATTTAGCTACATGTATCTGGACTACAGTGCGGATGAGCTATTTCACAACCATATAAGGCAATTGCAGTGATTCATTTTGACTTAGCTCTCATACATGGTTTAAGCTGGGTCCGGCCAGTTGGCCGGATTGCTTCCGGCTCACAGTGTACTGCCACTGACACGATAACCTTTTTTTCACTTAACCACATTCCAACGATTGAAGATCTCAAAGGCCTATCAATAAAAATACATTTTAAATACATTAGAAAATAATTTTTTGAGAACGGCTTAAGTTTGCACATGACCGATAACATGAATTTAATATTATGAACAAATTTTTATATTTACTAGTAGTTAAGAGGGCGGACACAAGCTGTTAGTCTGTGCTTGTCAGCTCTGTTGAGTCTTTGTTAGTTGCGAGTCATTTATACATTTATTTATTATAGCGGAGCTTGCAGCGTTTTCTCCTTTTCAAAACTTTTTTTTGTCAACTGACTTTACAAAATATGTGCAGGAAATTGCATTTTTTTACAACAAAAAAAAAAAGCTGTAAGAAGGTCACAGAGACAAAACTACTATGATAACAAATGCTCTTTTATTATTTTTATAATTGTCAGATTGTGACTGTTTTACCCACAGAAGTGAGTAGAACTGGATTGCCTCATTTGCAGAATTTTATCCACAATTAAATTACAAATTGTTCAGAGTGACAGCTTTAAATATTATGCACAGTTTTTAGATTAACTTCAAATATGTAAATGTGTTAACTTTCATGCAAAGCATACAAGACACTTTTGGTGCAATTTTATCATGCATTTATTTACATTTAATTGGCTATCGACATATTTTAAAATTCAAAGAATGTATTGGAATTATAGCTACTCTATTTTATGGAATATGTATTTCAATTCCACATCTTTATGTATAGCACAATTTTAGAGCTGAATGCAAATAGAAGTAGTGGTCTTTTTGACTATTCCTTAATTCACTAGAATTTTCTAATTGCAAAATAAAATTTAATAAACTTTCTTTGTCGTTGGAATGCCGAAAACAAAAGAGTTTGTAAAGTAAAGTAGGACATTCAGTTTAACTCGCAATTAAAATGATTTATATTTGTTTATTTTGTCTGTAAAGAAGAAGAAGTCATACTGTCAACATTTCTGAACACTTTTTATTGTAAAAATATTATCATATTTTATTTGTCCTTTACAAGGTAATTCCTTCGTGAAATTGTTAATACTTATGACTAATTAAACATTCTCCTTTTCTTTACTTACAGGTAAGTTGACTTCTCCATTAACTTAAAACTTAGTTTGGTAAGTGATGTAAGTGGGTCGAAGGATTACAATTTTTTGTATAAAAAGACGGCTATCGTTGTCAGGTGACAACGTCTAATTACAGTGCGCACAGTAAATATTGTGACTTGCACATGTTCGCAGCCAAAGGAGGTGCAACTAATTAATATTTCAAAGGGTAAAATGGAGCATAAAATAATTTTAAATGACCTGAGTCTGACTAGACCCTGTTGCAACCTTACAGGTTGACGTAGCTCATTCAAAGAAAGTATCCGCAATCTTTTGGCGAGTATTTTATGAGTTGAGTAGGGCTGCCAGCAACATGTTCAATCAGTTTGATTGACGTCTTTGCAACTGCAATTATGAGTCTATCAATAACGAAGAAAGGTTTTGCTGATGTTGCATGCAACAAAGGGCGGAAAGCTTTGCCAGTATCCAAAGAGACAACCACAAAGTTACATCAACGTTAACTGCAGCGTTGGAAATCACCTACAACTGCAATAAAAAGACTCATTTAACTTTTAAATGGGGCCATAAACTCAACCCTGAACTAAATGAAATGGTTTACCGCCAAGTAAACGAATCACAGATAATAAGGAAATATTATAATTATAGCAATGAAAATGGCTTCTAATATAACAAATGTATTTAAAATTTATTTAATGTATTTAAAACTATATAATCTAAGCAAAGTTAAGCAACTCTTCATCAGATATTTACTAAAATTAAATTAGATTCTTAACTTATTGAACTAAACCAATTAATAAATTAAGAAATCGAACCAGGCTCATTTGTCAAATGAAAATTAATGAATAATATACAAAACGACGAAAAACTGATTAAGTTAAATGAATTTGAATTTTAATCGCTTTTAATTTTTAAGTGTAAGTCCCTCGATATTTAAGATATATTATCATGAATATTTAAATAGTTTTTAAATTATTTTAACCACGTTTCTACATTATTATGCGAACTTATAGTAATTATTTGATGTTTTATTTAAGACCTGTCGAATCCTTGTAGGATTTCTTAGGGCTTTCAAGTTGTCGGACGAAAGTCCATTTGAATTTGAAGCGAGTCCAAGGTTAACTGACTTTTGCAACACAATGGAAAGCTCACAAGTGTAACATTTGTTTTGTGGCGCATTGTTGGTTTAATTAGGTAATCGGCTTCTGTTTTCCCTTTACAGTTTGTAATTCCAACTGCTGTAAATATAGTTACTTGTATTTAAGAGCATTTGCCTCTGACTGAAGCCAGGCAAAACACTTGCTCAAACGCGAAACAGACTGAAAAAACTTTCAATACAAGTATTGTTGTTATAATGTTGATAATGATGAAGTACGTTAACAGAGAAAAGTTGGAATGGCGCAGAACCACAAACCAACTTGTTGCAAGAAGTTTGGCTAGAGTCTTGGCAGAGTTTTAACGCAAAGAGCTTTTCAATTTTCCATTATTATGATTAACACTACAAACATTCTGTGCAAACTCCATTAAAAAAACGGAGTTAAAGCTGTTGATAAGTGTTTATTTATATTGTTAATCATACGCCGCGTTGCACAAATTCTAAATAAAATGCTAAGCAACAATCTGCAATGCCATGAACTGCACTCATCACCTTATTGCCCATTGTTGTCAGTCCCTAATATAAGTAATGCGTGTCTGGGATTTGCTATCACCATCATCATCATCATCATCTGTGGAGGGTATCCCTGCTGTTTCACCTGCTGTCCCTGAAATCGCACCTCATTAATACCACCAGTCGGGCAAAAGCCAAAGCAGCCAACATGTTGGGCTAGAATAACGCTTAGCAACATGTTGGATTCGCCCGGGTCGTAGACGTAACCGGGTCCATTGCACAGTGGTGTGAGTTAGCTACAAATGTTGTTGACCTCTTCTCGGTTCTTCATTTTGCTTTGTGTGATTGCGTGAAGCACAGCTTGTTGACATTTCCAATATTGCCAGTATGCTGTTTAATTCAATTTGTTTCAGGAAATAAAAGTAATGATGTAATGTGTAATTTCAACTAAAATTGTACTTAGCAACTATATTAAATGAATCATACCTTACAAAAGCATTGATTTTAACTGTTTCTTTCTCTGTCTTGCATTATCTCTGATTAGCTCACATATTTTTTCTCTCCCCCTCTCTCGACGCTAGCTATTTTTTCTGAATTTTCTGTCATCTCTTTGTCTAGTTATCTGACTGTTACTTATTCTCTTTTTATATTTATAATTTTCCAAATCTTTTTTTTCTCGACATTCTTTCTCATATTTTTATTCTCTCTATCTCTATTTGTTATTCTCCCTCTCTCACATCTAATTTCTCGTTGTCTTTTCTTTTTTAGACCCTGTATTTTCCTTTGTCTCCTTCTTTAGTTATTTCTCCAAGTCTCTATCTCTCTCACTGCTTCTTCGTATTTCTCTTTCCAATTACCATTTTAATATTTGTTCAATGTTCAATTGAATTATTATATTAATAAACATTATTATAATTTTAGATAAACTTTAAATATTTGTTTTCAGTAATTTCATTTAGATGAGAATAGAACTTTCGTTAAGAGTACACAAAATGTAGTGCCTTTGGCCCACTGTGCAGCATGTTGCTACGGTCTTGTAGCAGTTGTGCTGCAGTTTATTTATTTGCACTGCGTTTGGTTTTGTTTGCATTGTGTATACTGTTTGCGTTGTCTCGATGTTTCAACCAATTTCGTGCGCAAGGCAACACTTTTTTGGCTCCCCCATTGTTGCATGCCACAATGAGTCGATGCTGCAACAGCAGCAACAGTAGCAACAACAGCAGCAGCAGCAACAGCAGCAGTTGCTGCACTTTCACTCGTCTGCTTTTGTGTGAACACATTGGTGATTGGAGTTATGGTGTTGTATTTCTGCTCGTTCTGTTCGTTCGCTCGGCATTTTGCTGCTCGCAACATGTTGAAAGCGAACGTAACGAACCGCAGCCGAGTTTGCTCGTCGCCAGTCGCGAACTGATGCCGCTTGTCAGTTACGAAGCAAACGTCTAGCGTGAAGGTTTAGCAGAAGCGTTTTAATAACACAAACCGAGGATAAACCGCCGGCAGAAGCAGCAGCAGCAGCAGCAACAACAACAGCAGCAGCGGCAGCACGTGCCCACAACAACAAGCAATTGCAACAAATTTAAACAACAACAACAACAGCAACAACAAACGCGTCCCGGTGTGTAAAAGTCGTGCCATTTCTTGCCTCCACAATTTGACTATATGTTTTTTTTTTTAAATTTTTTTTTGTGTCTCTCTCTGTGTATATGTTGTGTTTTGCCTATTTTTGAATAGTGTGTGCGAGTGTGTGTGGCATGTGTGTGTGGTGTGTGTGTGTGTGTGTGTGTGTTTGTCGCGTGTTGAGTGCCGAAGGTGCTTTAAAAGCAAATCAAAGTGCACAGCCCTGGAAATGTGAAGTGAACAACTAAAAAAAAAGGGGAAAATAAATAAAAGCAATATAAGAGATAAAGAGAGGGAGCGGTAGAGACAGAGGAAGAGAGAGAGAGAGAGAGCAAAGTCTCGTAGCAATTAGTGCTTTGGCCAGAACTTGTTGCAGAGCACACACACAGAGGACACACAGAGTCCATGCCCCAAAATGCCGAACAAAATGTCACAAAATGCAATATGTAGTAATTTGGTGACTTTTCATCTTGTATTGTTTCTATTTTTGTTTGTTTTGTATCTTTGCTGGCCATATACGAACTGTTCACATTTTGTGACCCATATATGGATGTTACAGTTTATACATATTTTTATAGCCCAAACTCAAATAATAACAGAGATATATATATAGAGATAATGCCAGACGAGACTGAGAATCTGTCTAGCAAATGTTGAAAGCGTGGGCTTCATTTCTCATTTCAGACAATTCCCAATTTATTGCGCTAAATTAATCGCTTTTATTGATTGTTGTTGCTTGTTTTGCATAAATTTTAAGCCGTCACCCCGGAAAATCGGCTTCATATTGAAATTTACGGCCAGCTAGAGAGCTAGAGATGGATATAGTGCTAGAGGGAGAGAGAGAGAGAAAGAGAGAGAGAGAGAGTGTGAGGTAAAGCTGGTGGGATGATGAAACTACAGGCAGGTGTCGAGCTTGAGATAAGCAAGAAGCACACGCAAAATAAACAGAAAACTCGAATCACAAATCACAATGATTAATCCAAGCAGAAAGTGCTTTAGTACTTGTATTAGCGACAACCCCACAAAAGTTGGTGGAAAGAAGGTGGAGAAAGCAGCCTCCAACTACATACTTACTTATGTGTATGACTGTCAGTTAAGCAATTGCAACTGTCACACTGTCACCATGGCTCAATGAGTCAATGAGTCGAAGCAATCGTAAAATCAAAAGCACACACAAATGATTTTATTATACATACATACACACTATATATACCAATGTATAATAGTATTCTTTTTTGTATTTATTTCTATCATATCACTTGCTATCAATTAGCGCGTCAGTTTTAAAAAGTCGTCGAACATGAACATGGAACACGATACGACACATGTTATTAGGGAACTACTTATATTTTGGTTTTAAGTGTGTTTGAGGAAGAAAAGGTGTGTGTGTGTGTGTGTGTGTGTGTGTGTGTTAGTGTGAGTGTGTGTGTGAATTCGAAATCAGAGTAGATGATAGACAACGTCCACATTTGGGTCCCTCACTTAGTCAGCCAACATTCGTTTTAGCCAGACACTCACCAAAAATGCAAAATGCGGCCGAATGTCTAAGAATTTTTGGCAGCAATCAAAATTATTGGCCGGCCACCAATATAGAAGATGAACAACAATGACAACGAACATAAAATTAAATAATAAAAACAACGGCAATGTCTAGGAAAATTAACACATTTTTGTGAAGCAAGACGAAAACAATTTAAAAATATTCATTAAGCGACTAGCGAATAATGTTAAACGACATGGCCACAAATATATTCTTCAATCACACTGCCAATCAAATGCTCTACAAAGTGATAAGGCTGGCAAAATAATAATCAATTGATCGATTGTTAAATTTAGCATAGAATACTCGCATTTTGAAGTCAATGCGAAGATGCTAAGATTTTATGTAAAACTGTTAATGCAAACAAATAACTTTTAAGAAGAAAAAGTTCAGCTTCTCAAAAAAAAAAAGAAAAGGGAAATAACGTAAAACATTTTCAGTTTTAATAAGACTTGGACAAATACATTTTTCGATGGGAAATAGATGGTTCACATTTCTACAAAATTGTCTAAGGCATTTTGTCAATTTTCGTTTTGAAATTTTCAAATTTCAACAACGTCAAGACACACATGTCAAGATAAAAATTGTATTTTTTATTTTTTTTATTTTGGGCATTTGCCAAAGTTCTCTTGCGAGGTGTTACAAGTACGGCCACAACATTAAGGTACTTCAACACAGAGTATTTCAAAAATATTGTCTATGGGAATACATCAAATTGAACAGTTCTTCTATTTATTTGTTTTTATGGCAATGTTAAGTGCTCGCGTGGCATAATTAAGGCAGACCACAGTGCACTATATAAGTGTGCGTACTCCCAGCATCATTATGCGTAATGAGTATCACACTGTCTATCTGTCTGTCGGTCTGTTGGTCTATATGTACCTGTAACTGTATGTGTATGTGTGTGTATGTGCAGCTAAGCTTAGGCTTGGAAATTCATTTTGGTGGTCATTTGATGTGAAACTTATTTATTTATAAAACACATAACGCGCAGTCGAGTGTATGAATTCTGTGCTCTGAAACAGGCGAAGACAAGCGACAAATTCAACGATATAAATAAAAATATAAATAAACCAAAAGCAAAAGCAAAACGCGAAGGCAAACGACCGTCCGACTGACTGACTGACTGACCTACTCTTCGCTGGTCAGTCCAAAAGCCAAAAAGGTGCAAAACAAGGATATCACAAATATTTAAATACCAAAAACGAAACAAACAAAATAAAAAATATAACGATATATTATAAAAATAAATACAACAAAATTTTAAGAATCAGAAGAAAGACGATGAGTGTAAAACGAGCAACAACATTTGATGCTGTGTTTTGTTCTGTGTGTGTGTATTTATAAAATATATTATATATATATTTATATATATATATATTTATTTTTTGTTATTTTTTTTAAACTTATTGTGCGTTAATTCCAACAGTTTGGATGTTTTAGCTCCCTTTAAAGTGGGTAAATATAAAAATTCCGCTGAAATTTACAAGAAAAAAGAAAATATATATAACCTAAATCGAGTAAAATACAGAAAAAGAACAGAAAAGACTCGCACTCGCATACGCATACGTATACGCAAAGGGCAAAACAAAAACCTAAAGCTAAAAAGCAATTAAAAACGAAACAAATTGTGCCGTAAGTCAAGTTGGGGGCTCTCGCCCAACTTCCCACCAAAACAGCAAACAGCAAGCAACAACCAACAAAAACAAGTACAACAACAATAATACAACAACAAACCCATCGCATCAGTTACAGGAGCAGCAACAGGAATAGAAGCGGCTGGAAGGAGTACAAAAGGTAATTTGACAGCGTAAAACAAAAACAAACACAAAACTAAAAATAATTTAATTAACATGTAATAATTACAAATCTGAAAATTTGTTAACTGAAACTCGAACTCGCACTTAAACTCGTATTCGTATTCGTATTCGAATTTGAATAACTAGAAACTCGCAAAACTCCGGCATACTCTTGGACTGTAAAGGAAGAAGCAATCAAATATCAAATATCACGCATCCGCCATGTGTGCCACGGTTATAGACAGAACTCTGTGCAGTTGTTGCAGCAACATGTGCACTGACTGCTGTTATTCTCCATGTTTACGTTACGCATTTGCACTTGGCTGCATTTAATTCAATTTGCGGTTCAATTATTTGCCCAATATTCTCATTGCATTTGGGGAAAGTTGAATAAGTGTTAAATACGTGTTAACTTTTAATTGGTCATTTTACATTTGGTGATAATTCACATAATGCAAATCCTCTGTATTATTTTCGTGTGACGTCAGTATTGTAACGATAATACTTTACTCGTATCTACTTCAATGTCAACATTTAAATGATCCTGTTTAGAAGTTTTTATATCAGGGACTAAAAATAATCGTTGTTGATCAAAACATCAACTAAAACTAGGGGGCTCCGCCCCCTGCTCGCTTCGCTCACCAACCCCCCGCTCGCTTCGCTCGCGGTGCTACAGTCGAGCATACTCGACTGTCGGAGACCCCGTACTTACTATGGAAATAGAAAAGACTACAAAAATTAAAAAATAATTTGGCCGCTTGATGCTGTTGCAGAGCGTTGTAATACATTTTCCACTACTTTTTTCAATGACAGCTATATGAGATAGTTGTCCGATTTGAACCAACTTCGGTTAGGATATATAGTTGTCCGATTTGAACCAACTTCGGTTAGGATATATAAAACCAAGTTATATGCATACTGTAATAGTTTAGTTGAGATATCTCATAAAACAAAAAAGTTTTTCATACTAAGACTTGATTTTCGCCCGATCGGTCCTATGGAAGCAATATGATATAGTAGTCCGATGTAAACCAACTTTGGACAGGATATATAAAACCAAGTTATATGCATATTGTATTAGTTCGGTTAAGATATCTTATAAAACAAATAAGTTTTTCATACTATGACTTGATTTTCGGCTGATCGGTCCTATGGAAGCTATATGGTATAGTGGTCCGATTTAAGCCAACTTCGGACGGGCAAAATAAAACCAAGTTATATGCATACTGTAAAAGTTTTGTTGAGATATCTCATAAAACAAAAAAGTTTTTCATACTAAGACTTGATTTTCGCCCGATCGGTCCTATGGCAGCTATATGATATAGTGGTCCGATTTCAACCAACTTTGGACAGGATGCATTAAACCAATTTATATGCATATTGTATTAGTTTGGTTAAGATATTTTATAAAACAAAAAAGCTTTTCATACTAAGACTTGATTTTCGCCCGATCGGTCCTATGGCAGCTATATGATATAGTGGTCCGATCCAAAAAAGAATCAAACTTGATATGCCTGCTATATAGAGGAATCTACATACTAAGTTTGGTGTCATTAGCTTTGAAATTGTTCTTATAATTTGGATACGAAATTTTGTTTTTCGATTTGTGGGCGACAAAGGGGGCGTGGCCAAATTTCGAAACAAACTTGATCTGCTTGCAATATAGACAAACCTACATACCAAGTTTGGTGTCTCTAGCTCTTATAGTCTCTGAGATCTAGGTGTTCATACAGACGGACGGACAGACAGACAGACGGACAGACAGACAGACAGACAGACGGACAGACGGACATTGCTATATCGACTTGGCTATTGATGCTGATCAAGAATATATATAGTTTATAGGGTCTGCCACGCCTCCTTCTGCCTGTTACGCACATTTTCGTTAAAATAAAACAAACCCAATAGACCCCTGTACTTTTTTTAAGTACGGGGTCTAAAAATTAACCATAAGAAAAAGTTTAATTTTTGTCTCTAATGTACCTAATCTTTTGTTTTTTTTCCAATTTCACTGCAAACAGGTCATAAACTTATATTTGAGACCTAATCACGTTTAAAGGTTATTTAACAACTTAGTTTTATAAATCAAAATTAATTGTTACTTGTGACTAAAAAATTTAAAATAATTAAACTGTGATAATTTTTTTTAAGAAAAAACTTTACGGTTACTTTACATCTTGCAGCTTAGCTATAAAACTAATGATTTAATTTAAATAATTTGTACGAATGATTTACAGAAATATTCATTAGCATTCAAAAAAAGTTAAGCTTTTTAAAATCGGTTTTGACTTTCAAAAGTAGGGATCACAAATGCAAGATAACTTCTGAAAAAACCGTAAGAAATAAGCTAGATTTAACAAAATATGTACTTTCAAAAGTCTTTCAAAGTCTGGAAAAAATTTTTAAGTAGATTTTTCTTATGTGGATCACATAAATATCGGAATAAGTGGGTTTATTAAAAGATACAATCTTGTTATTACTCAGGGTCATTTTTAAAAAAATTGAAAAAAAAAAAAAAAATGGTTTTCTGGCAAAATATTAAATATTTTCAATAATTTTTTTTTTTGCTAAAGTATAGGTTTATTCGGTAACTTACATGAATTCGATTTTCTGTATATTTAACCGACTTGATAGTAAAACTTGTCGCTTGTAATATTCCAAGAAACTTTGCTGATTAAAGATTACCAAAAGAAAATCAATACGTTGGAAGTAAGAGACCGAAAAAAATTGCTTATTTTCTTAAAAGTGGCCAATTTAATAAAAAATACTTAAATAAAAAATTTAGTATGAGACCATGATTATAACTCAAAGAATTAATGATGCAGTTAGATTCCCAAGACCCGAAATAGGGAAACACCGTTGAGTTTGGTCTTGTCTTCTTTTTCGACTTGCACAGTTTTAATCATTTTATAAAGTGTTATAAGAGACTTTAAAGACAGTATTCAATATTCATCATTTCTATAGTAAATAACATTCACTAAATACCTTTTGAATTAATTATTCACTTGCATTTAGTCTGGCTTTGAACCTTTTGCCCCTCATCAGTACGCGTTTAACTGCACGCACTCAACTACTCAGAGTCACATATGCACCCACTCGGTATGTAACCCACAAACACTCACTTGCACTCAAGCGGCAGCAAGTTGAAGCGCCACTTCAGAATCCACGCATAAAACACAACTGCAATTTCCAGAACATCTTTTGCTGCTGATGCTGTTGATGAGCTGTTGTTGTCGGTGGTGATGAGCCACATACATAATTGCCGGATGATTGCCTGGCAGCTTAAACAGTGCTGCACAAAAGTGTGCAGCCTCCTCTTGAATAAGTGCATTCATAATCGATAGCGGATAACACTTTATATTCATTTACCCATGAATTTATGGCCAGTTGAAGTACATTCAATTATTTTACCCACTGCCAACTCAGACAATAAAATACGAATTTTTGTCATTTGTTTGATTGAGTATTTTAATGAATAAATATTTATATTTAACTGTTACGGAGAATTACAATAAAATCATTAATTGTCGTCAGTGTGGTGACTAATGGAAAGGTTTATACTTTCTAAATGGCTTTTTTTTTGTGGTGTGTTAATTCATTTTGGCTATCGTGAATACCCGAAATGCAATCCGAGTTGATGGCAGTGGTATTTATTTTTAAATGCTAAACTGGCTCTCAAGTATTTCGACAGAAGTGCGAGCTGCTTTGACTAAAACTAATCACGTTGGGGGTACTAACATATAATGCGACACGTTTCATAATCGTATCGTGTCGCGTCGCTTCGTATCGTATTGTATGTCGAGCAGTGTTCGAGTATTGTTAAAGCTGTGAGACCGTTTAGCAGCGGGTCTTAGGCAGAGGCCAC
Organism: Drosophila phalerata; assembly: GCA_951394115.2. NCBI lineage: Eukaryota > Metazoa > Arthropoda > Insecta > Diptera > Drosophilidae > Drosophila > Drosophila phalerata. Next base: position 35,736,173 of record OX596006.1, read on the forward strand.
AGATAAGATAAGTGCACTCTCATTGATATATATGTACTTATATGTACATACTTACGACTTAAGTCTCAAGTATTGGGCGCAAGTGACTATTCTATACAATTGTTTGTTCGATTGTTCTTCGTGTCGACACGAAATTATACTGTACAATATTGTATGTTCGATTTGACGAGAGCTAAACAAGTTGTGTACATTGTTAATGCTTGTTCGATATCACACAATCTTTTGTGATTGACGCATAACCGCAATTAATAGGCGACATTGCGGCTAAGAATCCTACTTTTTTTTCTTTCACTCTTTCTCTTTCTTTAATGTGTCTACTTCTCTCTCTCTCTCTCTCTCTCTCACACACACTTCCACTCACCTGCTAAAGATTTGAATAGTCTGATAAGTTTTTTTGTATGCGTGTGTGTCGATTGTGATAAGATTGAGATAAAGTGTTAACTTAGCCAAGCTTTTCTATTGTTTTCTTACGTATTGTCTCCAAATATAGCACAGAGGTGTGTCGACTTTTCGACGCCACTGTGGTTCTGTACGTGTACACTGGCTGCCAACTGGCTGCTCAGCTAAGACACAACAGAGCACTCGCTTCAAGTGGACTCCACTTCAGAGGCACTTAAAGGATTTGCATTTACACAGTGTCAATTACGGGCAATGCAATTTGAAACCACCCTTAGCTCGCCGTCCCTTCACCCCTTAGCACCTTACGATACCATTTCGTGCTCAGGCTGCTTTTAAACGTGTCTTGCAGTTTATTGCCAAATTAAGATAAATTTGATCAAATTTCCAGCATTTTGTCATGGCATACTTTGAAACAAATTGCTAAAAAAAAAAAAAAAAATAATAGAAAATCGTGTGGGGAAATGAAAAAATTTGCCTGGCAGCCGAGATGGATTCTTTTGTTAGGGGTATTCCAGATGGGACCGATTGTCAACAAGGGAGGATAGGGCCCTAGGGACAATTTACATTCAAATGTAAAAAGTAAATACACTCGTACACTCTACCACACACACACGTACACTAGTTTGTATCTACTGAGGTTTTGCATGCGTCTGACACTCTTTTTAGACTGCCAACTTGGCTTTATTGGCTAATTTGAAATGTAAGCATTGAGTTATTCATATGCATTTGTTACGACATTCTCCAACAGCATAAAGTGCCCGGGGACATGAACGTTTACGTTTACTTGTGAATGCATATGCGACTAAACGCATTCAGGAAACAAAAAATAGAATTTGAATTTGTATTCATATGTGTTTCCTAAGTGTTTTCAGAGATTCGCCAAATTGTTCAAAATATTCCCATTCGTAATAACATAGTCGAATGAATACGTACACTTTAAGAGTAATTTAGTCATGACTTATACGTGAGTACACTAGTTTTATTCAAATGAATATTACGAATTAATTATTACTTATGAAACACATTCGCATTTTTATGAATTAATTCATATCAGTTGAATTTTTTCGCAAAAATATACAGTCAACGGACTATTGAATCAATAAATTCATTCTTATTCATGAATATAACTTAGTCGCTTAATGCTTAATAACAATTACACAAATTTTTGGTCACTGCTTGTGAATACACTTATTACGAACACATTCATATGCATATCGATACACTCACTATCTGTGAATCTTTTCAGTTATTCAAAGCAATCAAAGTGCATTTCAGATTTCGCCACTTGACACAATACGCATTGTCGAAATTCCTTTCGATTATCAAATATTCAAGACGACGATGGGTATTCAGTCATTCATTTCTAATTCAAGTCAAGTTAACCGCCCCCGTCCATTCAATTGTCAACAACTCGAAAGCATTTCTATTTAGCATTTCCATCAAATTTGTCACTCAAGTTGCCAATACAAATCAATTTCTCACCCTCCTAACCATCTGTTTGTCTCTCTCTCTTCTCTCCATCTTTATCTCTTCTTCATGTCTCTTGCCGCTCAACTATTTGCCATTTTCAATTAACGTTGTTTTGGCTTTGTGCTGTTTCGTCGTTGCTCTAGAGAACTAATTACAAATTCAATTTATCATCATATTTTATAATGCCAATCTGAATATTTTCTACACTTTCATATAACTATTCTGTCGCTGTCATTTAGTCACAACATCGAGAGTGTTGTAAGTAAAATTGATCATGCTATAGCATCGCTGTTTGACCAGAAAATTGTATTGACCATTTGAACTTCAATTTGACATAAATTGCAGACGTTAATTTACCATTAGCACTCTACAATAACAATAGCAACAACAACAACAATGACAGTGACTTTGACAGTGACAACAACAACAGCAATAATTATTTCCAGAAAAAAACAAATGAGTGCCGACAGGTTGGCAGCTTCGATTTGCTTCTGGTTTTTTATGCAAATTGCGTTGCCCAACTGAACCTAAGAGCATTCACATTAATAATCAATATGTGTACGAGTCCATGACACTGTTAGTGTGTGTGTGTGTCTGTGCGTAGTAACATTTATGGCTGCCATTTTGATTCCAAGTTGAACGAGTTTATGCAACATGCGAAAATTGTGACGTGAGACTCGAACTTGGATTGATGGAACCAGTCAACATTTTTCTTCAGTTTATAATTACACTGAAAGAAGAAACACATAGTAAAAATAAATACAAACGTATTTTAATTTTTTATGTTAGCAAACGTATTTAAATTAAAGACAATACACTTTGATTTATCAAAAAACTTACTTAAATGTCAAAGTTAATAGAATATAGTAAAACCAAAGATAAAAACACTTCAAATTTAAAATTAACAAAAAGTTTAATCATATTTGTTTAAAATAGGCGTATAGTTAAAAAAATATTATTTGAATGGAATATATTACGGATATCGGAAAATTCATGTTTTTAATTTAAAAATTTTGTAAAAATGTTTAAGTTCAATATTCGTCTATTAAAAAAAAAACAAGATAAAATAAAATAAACATTATAAAAAATGTAATATATTTGAAATTTTAATTTCATTTTATTTAAATACAAAATTAGTATAAAAAATCACGTGTGTCTTAAATATAAAGTATATTTCATCTTAATATTATATTATTATACTTAAATTAAAAATGAATTTAAATGTTATATGAAATGTCCCATGAACTTTTGACTTAAGGTGCCAACACTTTAAATCTACTAAATCCATATTTAACGCTAAATTCTAGATCAAAGTAGTTAGATCAATGTGAAAATATTCAAATATCACAGCAATTTTCTATCAGTGTATGTATAATGATACAAATGTACATTACTAAGATAACTTTTCGGCTAATATCAAATAAATATCCATGTGTGTGCTTGTGTATCTACTTGAGAGTGTGCTTTTCACGCTGAGCGAATTTTGAAACTGCAACCGCAGAATGTGCCAGAACCAACTAAGCCAAAATTCCCTGGGCGTATATGATAACACCAAATAAGTTAAAAGAAAAGCCACACATGTGTGTAAATCTGCAGCTCTAAAATATATATGAGATATGAAATATTGCACATACGCACAATTGGACCACAAGAGCCAAAAAGTTAACCGCAAAGCTGAAGATACATTAACGACGTCAGGTTGACAACAAACTTGAAATTCACTTGAACAAATATTAAAACGCAATATTAAATAATGAGTAAATAAATATGCATGTATAAATTATGCAATTTTAATTGACGGAAATATTTTGCCAATTATAAAAGCTCATTTGCAGCTTCAATTGTTTTAATTTAAAGCAGAATATAAATTCAACAATTCTTTGTTTTATGATAACAAACTAAAGTTCATTTTCATCGTGGATGACTAATTTATTTTTTGGATAGACAATAGAATGGCAGGTATTAATTAAATCTTATAATTCTTAACATTTTCGGCAATTATGAAAATTAAGCCGTCAACTGAGCAAGTGCTTGCTTGGCTGCATGCCACAAAACATGCTGCACACTGGTTTTAATGCTTTGATTTTAACATGATTTGTTATAGTTTGCAAAAATATAATTGGGAAAGCGAATTTATTTATTGAAACATCAAACCGGTTATGTGTACGTATTCGCTAACTAAGCAGACTTCTACCACACATTGGCGGAAAATTAGGAGAATTGCATAACATTTGTTAATAACATGTTAAAAGTTTCACTGTCAAGAATTATTTTGCCAGAGGATGTCATACAATCAATTTAACAATATTACTTTCATCCGGACTATCTTGTTGTAATAGTAAAAGCTGACCTGTTAAAAGCTAAAGAATGCAGTGGGACAATTTTAATTTCTAGAATTGTTTGAATATGAAATTTAACTATAAGAAAATATATTCAACATGTGACGCACCAGTGTGCTTTGTGAGCGTATTTTCTAAGGCCAACAAGGAGAAAGAAAAGTGCGGATGAGCGGCTTCTTTATGTTGACAGAGATTAGGTGACAATAAGCTTGGATTATATATATATATATATATATATATATATATATATATATGTATAATATATACACATAGAGTATATAAAGAAGTGGGGGTATTAAAAAACAAATTAAGAGCACAACAATGTTGTTGTCCTCTTGTTGCTCGCGTCGCATCCCATCTTATCCAACAGCTGTCAATTGTGTAAATATTTTGTGCCAAAAGTACAAATAGAAATGCTGTCGATAAATCGAAGCACATGACTAGCCTTGCATTAACAGCTGTGACTTGTATCTTATATATATATGTATATATGTAAAAACAAACAAAAAATATTCAATGCTGTAATACGGAGGGGGAACAGAAGCAAAACAATTTATTATTGTAGACGCTGTCAATTACATTTCAATTACTGACTGCCAATGTAAGATTGTGGTGGTTAACAAACCGTCAGATACATTGGGAATCTGCGGCATTTGTAAATACTATTCAGTTAGTTAATGAAGCTCAAACTGTATCGCCATCTGGATAAAGCAAATAGTATCTGAATACGGCTAATCATAGTCAGTTTTGCAGCGAACAAATACGATTGGAATGGCGAATTGCGAACGGCGAAAGGCGAATTGCGAATCACATGCAAATTGAATTTGTTTGACTGCCTGCAGTAAAGCAATTGCAAAACATGTCCTTAGATACGCAGATGTCGATTCTCAGTTCTCCGGTCTAGTCGATCATCTATTGTTTTTGACTTTATCTCAATGTGTGTGTGTGTGTGAGTGTATGTGCGTGTGTGTGCGTGTGTGTGTGTGTGCTTGTGACATTGCATATGCAAATTGTGAAGCCACAACATCAAACCGCTATGTCTCGTATCGCAAAGTCCGTGTGGCGTTGATTGAATGACATTTTCGTAGCCCCACTCACAATCACATTCACTATTATTGGCTGACTGTCTGCTGCTGCTGTTCTTATTGTTGTTGTTGTAGCTCCTGCTCTGTTATTAACTTGCCTGTCAACCACACATGTTTGAATACCCAAAACTAACGAGCATATGCACTGATTCACTCTCCGTCATGTCCATTCGTCTGTCCTCTATTCAACTATGCGGACCAACAATGATAAAAGCCCAACCACATTTTTGCATTAATCCTCGTTTAACAGCATTCGAAATTGAATTCAAATCGACATCCACATCGGAATCTACATTGAGTATTTCACAATTCTCTTGCCAGCTCTCCATCACAATGGATTAGCAAATGAATCACATTGATACAATAAATTTGCATATTACGAGTATGCTGAAATACAATGTACAATGTCATCGCTGAACGCAGCAATGCATTCACTTAATATCGATAAGCACACAATGTTATTTAATAAAGAAATATATTTACGATAAATAGACATTTTTCTAACAATTATGGCGATTTTAAAACAAAAACGAATTTTCTAAAACGAGGGTAATATATTTTTCTGAGTGTGTGTGTGTGTGTGTGTGTGTGTGTGTGTGTGTGTGTGTGTGTGTGTGTGTGTGTGTGTATTGAGAAGGATTTGACAACCGCATGCTTGCAGTCTATGAATAGAAAATCGAAGCCAAACAATCAAATTCAATTATTTTAAGTAATTCAAGACGTCGCCAACAATGAGGCGTATACGTAATTCAGCTTATTTTTTACTTGTCGTCACAGCAAAATGGCAATTGAAAATGCTGCAAATTGACAGTAGAGCATTTCATCGGTGATTACAGAGTATCGTTTTTCTTTATCGTTATCGCTTATTGCTTAGCTGAATTATTGCATAATGTGGCGTATACATAATATCGAGCATCCTCAACTTAGTGAAGCAAACGAAATTTAAAGATGCTTTAAATTATAGTAGTGGCTTAAACAATTTATCGTTTATTGAGTAGCTTAATTATGTAATATCAGGTAATCAATGTAAGGTATTTAGTAACAGGTATCAGGTGTCTCATAGCTATAGAATGTTTAACTTTGTCACTCCACTCAGAGTTTTTACACATCACATTAAATAGCAATACAAAATTTTTAGCTCTGAATCTTTCATAATATTAATATATTAGTATACAAGATTCGGTTGCTATAAATTCATTTCAAATATACGCAAAATTATTAAATGTTGATATATTTAGTGCAACAAAATTAAGTTAAACTGTTTTGAAAATCTAGTATGTCATTTTGCTCAACATAAAAATGAGTTTATTTTAATTAAATAATTTTGATATTTAAAACATTTAGAATTGCAAAAAATCCAATAGGTTTAATAGAAATTTATTTATTATCTATATAAAGCATGTCTGAAAATAACAATTTTTTTAATCTAAAAATTAATTCATTTTTGGCAGTCAACTCGAATAACTAAGAAAATATGACCAAAAAACTTAAATCTCTGACTTATGAGACTTTATTACGCAAACTACTGACAATTGAATTAGCAGCAAATTGTGTTTCGCCTTTTAGTACAGTTATCGCTTATTATTTATGGATGATTCCAGATGTTATATATGTATTTAATTAAATTTCTCGTAATGTTCACATTTACAATATTTTGATGGATTACATAACTGAATCTCATTCTGAATCTCAATTGTTGATTGTAATTTTAATTGGTTGGTTTGTACTGTCCATTTATGGGAAGACAGCTTTTCAGTTACCTGAGTGCACAGGGTGTATGGGGAAATGCTTGTGGAAAATCTCAGCTGACCTGTTGTTGCCACTTGCTATCGCCACGTTTTACAGCTCATTGTGCAGAGGACAAAGGCGGAATGCTTTCATTAAGGCCATCAAAGCAGCCAGCTGGCGTGGCAGCAGCAACAACAGGAGAAGCAATAGCAACAACAGCAGCAACTGCTCCTCAGAGCAATGCAACTAAGTAATCTTGGTGCCTTTGGCCATATCCATGTGGTTGAAGTACAATATCAACATTATCATTTTCATTATGGGCATGCAACGTCATGATGAAGTTTATGCTCGTGTTGAGTTTTCTGTTGTATGTGTGTTTGGAAGTGTGTGCGTGTGTTTGTGTTCGTGTATGTGTGTGTTGTGTCCTGTCGGGCGTAGACTTCAAAGCGTTTTGTTTTTTCTCTCCACTTTTGGCCGTGTAGTTCTTGCCACTTCCTTTTTGTGCTGTATTCACCTGAAATTTATGCCGCCCACAAAACTCTGCAACTGGCAGCAAATGTTTTGTGCCAGTTGACGCTCAATTTAGAATTATTTATGTACAAGTATTACGCACAATTATGTGAAACACAAAATTCGAAAGACAAATAAAACAGCACAAAACTAAACGAAATACAGAACTGATGAAATACAGAACAGCACCAAAGCCAGAAAATAAACACAAAAAATGGACACAAAAAACATAAAAGCCAAACGACCAAACGCAGTCATAGACACATCAATCAATCGTTATAATGGCCATTATATCATTCTAAATTTATGCCAAAATTGCCCTTTAATTACACTAAACAACCAGTCTCAGCTGCTGCAAAGAAAAGTTCTCATAAGTATAGAACTTAAGCAACATTTTCATTTATTATTCTATTAATAAAAAACATTATGATTTTTTATAAAGCTTTTAACAGTTCGTTCATTCACTTTGTTGGCCAGTGTTTTATTAGCAAATATTTGATATGTTTTTTTGTTTTTGGTTTGTTTAATTTTTCATTTTTGCACCATTAAAAAATCGTATTAATACGTAAATTTTTATGGCCAGATTCAATTGGAAATCTGTTTTCGCTCAAACAAAATAATGCGCTAATCAAATAATCAAATTAAAGTGTCCGAAAGAATACATAGAAAAAGCAACAACAGCACCTAAAGCCAAACAATAACAATAAATGAAAATTTAAGGCCACAAGAATTCGCTTCTTGTTGCCAATTTTTGCCTTTTTTGTCAATATTTTTTTGATCAAAGGGTAGCAATAAATTCTTAAAGTTGAAGTGCTATTTTAAAAAAAAACATTGCTGACCCATTGATTGATATCACTTAAATGCGATGCATTGCGGTCTTGGATATATTGGGCCAGGATTTCTTTATTTTTGGCAAATAGGCGTCGATATGACATTCTTAATACGTATATTCTTGATAGTAGTATAATAAATTCATTTATGTGGAAGTATTTAATATAGTATTATATTTTAAATGGAGTTTCGATTGGTATTCTCTTAAGTCTGCGATAAGAAAAAATCAAACTTAATTCGGATGCCGCAACTAAACATTGTTCTGAAAAAATGCCTTTAATATAATTTACTACTGTTTTGCTTGCTTTTTGTAATGTTTTTGTATACAATTAAAGTTGTCGTTTTTGTTGCATGGTCCTCGAGAATCCCTTTGCTTATTTTAAATTCCTTTTATTTAGCTTTTTTCCCCGAATTCAGTTGTCTGTCGAGCTGAATGTGCAGCTTTTTGTTTTTGTCCAGCTAGCTGGTGGAAGCCACTAGGTGGCAACTACCTGTTGTGTTTGAATATACAATGAGTTTTTGATTAGCTTTTGACACACATGGGCAAAAAGCCAGCATGCATCATGCACTAACTAATATAATCTCCTATGGCGGCTTTTAGTGTAGAATGCAAAAGTTTTTGCGGCCATTTTCAAGTTTTGCTATGGCCAGTTTTCAATGTGTGAGCGCTGTGTGTGTGTGTGTGTGTGTTTGTGTGCGATATTTGTGTATGTGTGTGCGATGAGTTTATAAAGTTCCGCAAAGTGCAAATAATAATTAATTAAGCCGAACTCTATTTAGTTTAGCTAAGCCACAAAGAGAACAAGTTAAAATGGTACACGTAACTGAAAGTGATGGACTAGAGAGCACCCTATTAGAAGATACACATTCATTTTTCGTAAAAATGTAAGCGAATGTATATTCCTTACAGATATATTTAGAAATCAAATGATTCTGATCATGATATAATTCATATTTTGTTGTATAGGATTCTCTGCCGGTTTGGGGGCTATAATAGTCCTAAGTTCTTGGAAATTAATTAAGAGATTTGCAGCTAGTAAAGCATTAATAAAACTCCAGAGTACGTGTATTTTGTTTCTATTTCAATTTCCAACGATAAAGTGCTTCACATCGCATCAAAAGTTGTTGAATTATAGAAATGAAGATAGTGACAGCTTATCCATTGAAGTACAAGCATTATCGCCCTTGGTTTGTTTGTCCGATAGCTGGTTAATGTGAATGCTATTAGCTTTTAAACAAACTGATAAGCTTTTCAAATCAAATATCAAGTTAGTTGTTAACTTCAGTACAACGCTTTGATTATGATTTTGATTTACAATGGTTAAATCGTTATCATATTCTGGGGTTGAAGCTGCTCAGCTCATGAATACATTGAATAAATCGATAGTCTATTGACTATAAAAAGATGTGGATTATACTACGAGTATATACATATGTAAAGTCGAATCAGTTAATAATGTACACTACTTTTTTTATGTGAATGGCACTTGAAATATTTTCCAAAAAATGTTTGTCTATAAGAAAAAGGTTGATATATTCTATACATTCATAATATTATCGATTAGGAGTATAAAATGATCGATAATTAAAATATATTTAGCTTGAACAATTTTTTAATTATCGATAGTATAAAAATCCAATTGTGTTTATATAGTATATATTTCGAATAAATGGATAAGTTTATTATAAAAATTTTCAAATTATATGAGTAGAAGGTTAACAAATTTTATGTTTGATTGATACTAACGATAAGTGCTGATCTGATTTAAAAACGATTGCTATGTAATTGATATAAGGGAGCACAGAAACACCAACTCGATAGCTATACCCTGTTCATGTTAACTTTAAAAGTGGATGTGGCAGTGGGCGGATGTCGAATGCAAAATGTTGAGGTGACAACAAAGTCGAGCTAAACTTTTAGGTCTAATTGAATCATGACAAAGTTTAACATTATCGAGTGTAGGCACAGGTAAAGTTCGGTGCCATTTACAAAGTTGCAGGCCCACAAAATTACACGCTCTGCATGCAATTAGAGTCCAGGCGACTGGCAAACCGAGCAAGCAAATTCAACTACATGCAGTTAAAGTCACGCACACAGACACACACACACATACACTCCCACACTCACACCCCCGGCCCTGCCATTCACCCTTCCCTCTTTGGCTGTTTGTCAACTCTTTAGCTTCAACTGGGATACTGGACCTCCATGGCATTTGAAATATGCACTGCTCATAGTGCACCCTAAAGCCAATTATGACTAAGCACCTGTGATGAGTGTCTTTAGTCGATGTTGCCGGTGTTGTACACTGAAAAAAAATAGCTGGGCTTTCGGGCTAAAATTAATTCAATGCTGTAACAGAAGTACGTTAATCCCGGATTCTAATAAGCCAAGTATGAAATACTTAAATCAAGCCCGATCTAAGCAATATTTTCATTTTTGGGGTTCGGTATTATTTGTTTTCAGTCAGATCAAATAATTTAGCCTTCTTTGACCTTTTCAATGTCGATTTTTAAATATCGTTGCCATTCTACCTACGTATTATCTAAATTTAGGAATAACATTCATACTTAAAAATTCAAACTAAAATCAATTTTTTTTACTCGATTTTTAAAATGGATTTTTTTCTGTGTAGTTGCTAGTGGAGGTGCTGGTGTCGCTGTCGTTGGCGGAGCCATACCAATATTCCAACATTCAGGCCGATCCTACCCTATTCTTTGCTACCTCATTTGTCCCAGTTAAGCTCTGCCTGAAACTCGCCAAGAATGCATCGAGTTCGTTGCATGTTTGATTATGATTGGTTTGACATCGTTGAACCGTTGCTGTCAACCTTTACGTTGCTTTCGTAATAATAATAAAATATTAACAATATCAAAGGTACACTGACAAAACGAAATATAGCAGTGAAAGCAAATATAATTACTACGATTTTAAAGTAGTTTCAGTAATCAAGGGGCGTTATAAGGGGCGTTTTTCAATGTCTTAATAATCCAATATGTTAAACAATCTGTCAAATTGCAGAAGGAAGTCGCCAATTTATTCAACAAATATGGTTTATTAACTAATTGCACATTGAAAGAAAAAAAATGCACGTATTAAAAACGTCAACTAAAACTTAACTCAAATTAAACCCTCTTATTTATAATATGTGTTTCACAAATGTCTTACAAAGCCAAGCAACCTTCGATATTTTTGAAACCCTTAAAAAATGCACATATTTCTTGAGAAATTTGTTGAAAGTGACAATAGATTTTCATGTAATATAGCCGATAAAAATATATGTTTAATGAATTTATCTCTTGTATAAAAAATACCAATATTATTCTGAATTCTAAAAATAGTATATTAGAAAAAAAGAAGAACTTTCTGACACAACAGGAACATTGAGATCTTTTTAATAGCAATTGTCATCCCAATATCTACAGATTTGTTGAACACGCCTTACATTGTTACACTTTTTTTAATTTTCTTTTTTTTGTGTTGCTTAACTGTGTACTTTTCCCCTTAAAAACCATATTTTTCTTAATCGGAAAACTTTTATTTTTCTATTGAAATTTGACAAATTATTTTCATATAACCCATATATATATATGTACTATATATGGCATAAACCTCTTGCAGACGTTGGTAACTAACTTTTGATCAAATACGAGTGCTCGTTGCATAATCCATTCGACTCAGAAAACTTTGACCACCGTGCAACTTTTTGAGAACATAACGAACAGAACAGAAAGCTCTAGTTTGTCAAGCTTCAAGCTAGTTTTTTTTAGCCCGGTCCAGTCATTGGTTGGCCATTAAAAATGTACAAAGGTATGCACGCCACATTGAGCTGAAAGTCTGGCAACGTATTGCGTATAACGAGCAACACATCCATCTCCTAGTAGCAGGACCTTCCCTCATCAGTGCCCTATATACCATATACTATATACTACATGTACTTGTTAACAATCCACTTCAGTCACTTGCACGTACTTTTCACGTTTCGCATTTGCTGCAGAAAGTGGGCAACGAATTGGAAAACGAATGAACGTACCTCGTGTCAATTTGATTTAATAATGAGTGGCATTTGCAACGAATGGTCGAAACTTTCAATGCTGCCACACAGTTGCAAAAGTTGCAACACGATTGTAAGAAGTTTTCGGTTCGCAGTTGTGTTGCCTTTTTTGCCGAACATACTCGAAATATTGGGTTGAAATGCAAGGTGTACAAATGTCTTCAATTGGCTAATGTAGATATACACTTCTTTATCGAATGATAGCTTATATCATTTGTAGATTTCAACGTGTCTCAAGGTATCTACTTTTTGCCCACTTGTCTTCACAAAAAATCAGGTTGACTAAAACTCAACTCACATTGAACATAAATATTTCTTATTATTCTCTTCTCCTGCTATAACTTAACTCTACACATAATATTTGTAAAATAAGAAAACCAAATACTAACGCCTTTAAAATAAAAATATTTTTTAATTTAAATCAATTGTATATTTCAGCGGTTTCAATCAATATTCCTAATCGACTCATCTGATAAAGATTGAAATTTTTTTTTTTTTGCTACTTGACTTCAAAATGATTTTAATCGGAATCCATCTTGAACATTTATAATTTATTTTCTTCGATACTTCGATGCTTTTAACAGTATAGCTGATTTAAACATGACACTTGAGTATTTATAACTAAATAATTTCAGATTTAACAAGTTACTAAATGGTTTTAATATTCAATTTAAAAGACTTTACAGACTTTATCGCAATATTCATTGAGTATTATGTTAACTCGATCCATATTTTTTTCGGATAAATATATACATAGAAAGCCAACAATATGTTGTAATGTTTTCGGTTCGGTGGTTCGAATCAGAGACTTAGGTGCAAGTTTATGTTCGAGCCTTGGTTCAGCAAAACGCAAAGAAATATTTTCATAGTTATATTTTCTTAAATGAATCGGAATTTTGTAAGCACTCTTAATAAATTTTAAAATTTTAATATAGCTTATTGTTTTATGATTTCTATTCGCAGCCTCAAATATTAGAAGCATAAAATTAATTTTGTTTCTTTGCACCGAACACTTTATTTTTATTTATTCGGGTTCGCATAGTAAATAGTTTCCAAACTTCGGATCATGATTCGGTATTTTAGCAACCGGCTCTGCAATGCTCGGTTCAGTACCAGTTTGCAGTTTTAGATACTACAGTTATACTAATTATCAACTCAAATATTTGAAAATCTATGAATTTTCAATTAAACAACATTAAATTGTTGTCGAATTTCCATTCACAGTTCGCTGTGTGTTTGGAAGGTGGCTCATTAGACGCTCACTGGCCACAGAATGAACTGCGTGTGGTTTCTGCTTACTTTGTTTGTTTGTGCAATTTTAATGCCTCGACATTTTATTAGCGTATTGCTGTGTCTTCGTTCATCACGTATACGCAGCGTGCGACTGAACAATTTTTTTCCTCTTTCTTTTTTTTATTTATACATATATATTTTTCTTATTTTTTTTTCTTTTCTGTACTCTTGCTTTCCCGATTGGCAATGCTGCAGGCGTCGTCGCCTCGTAAGTCTTTCATCATTTTTATTGGTTTTCTTTTGGTGGCTGCCTTCAACAAGTCCCTCTCCACCGCACTGTCCCCCAACCACAGACTCCCTCACGTTGTGTTTGTATTCAAAATTTATTAATTCTGCGGGCCCGCAGCTGCTTTAAAGTAAAAATCCCCTGTGCATTCACACTCACGCACACACATAGTACATGATTAATTACGTGTGTATGTGTGTGTTTGTGTGTGTGTTTGGCATGTCAGTAGTAAGAGAAGTTGCAGCAGGAGCGTTGTTAACCGATAAATGATGGCCCCAAAGTTTGTTGGACGCATGGGTTTCTTGGTTTTGGCATCTTATGGAATTTCGTAGTAGTGATGGTGAAGTTGAAGGGTGAAGGGTGAAGGGGGCAAATACGCATCTGTGGCTGGCATAATGAGTCCTGTCATTAGCTTGTTTTATGTCGCTAATCAAGTTGACCACGCCCACTTTGCTGGCATAAGGTTGTCTAGCTAATGTCTAAAAGCTAAACAAGAAATGGCATTAAAGCTAAATGAAAACATTCGGGAAACTAACTAACTAACTAAGCTAAAACAGGCGAAACCTGATTAAAGAGTAGAATTTCCTTTTAATATCAAACAGTTCAATTGGAAGAGAATATTGTGAGAGTTCTGTCGTTGTGTCTTATGGAAATGGTAGTGCCAACATTCAAATAATCCTATCAAGTTATTGAAGAAATGCAGCCATTGCCATTTTTCACATGCTTTCAATTGCGCGGCTTTATTTTTCCGCTTTTTTGCATTTCCGGGCATCAAGTTGTCAGAGCCATAAAACGCAGACAATGTCAGTTGGCCTGCTACTATTTCTCCATCCCGCACTTATCACCCTGCTTGTTGCTTGTCGGGCAATGCAAATATTTTGCATAAACTACAAGTGTCAGCCAGGAACTAAAGCAGGAAGTGGAGTGAAAACAGGACTCGACAACGAGAAGTACAAGGACAGCCATCAAACATCGAGACCATCAATGCTGTCAACTTTATGTCAATCGCTGACAGGTCGCAGCACAAGAGAAAGAGTAAGAGATTTAGAGAGAGAGAGAAAGAGTGAGAAACACAGATAGAACGAGGGTTAATGGGTGCCTAGCTGGTTGGTTGCTTCTTATAAATATGCGTCACAGATAGATAGGCACATACATAAGTACATTTATGTGCAAGTACTCGTACTTTGGCACAACATATATAACAGATGTTTAAGGCCAGAGACAAACACTGCCGTATAGCAGAAGGAACGGATTGGGCCAGAAACTGGGCAGCTACAAGTACCATTTGCTCTGGTCTATGAGAAGACGACGACGACGATGAAGATGAAGATGTCAACGAAGAGGACACTCTAAGAGCCTTAAGCGCATCAATGTTTATGACTTTGGCTTTGGCCAAGCAACAGATTCGAGTAAAAGCCGACTCATAGAAGGATAGAAGGAACACTCTACTTTAAGCTCTTTTAGGCGTCAGGGTCGTTTTCATTACACCAAAGATATTCAGAGCCGCAAAAGCTACAGCAAACATCCAACAGGACGTTCCAAACAAAAATCAGAAAAAAAATTGTGTACTGATAATGAGCATTTTTTTGAAATAAAATAAAATGAAATCAAAAGGCTTTCAATGAAATAGGCAATATTTACAGTTTGAGGAATGGAATATCTTTAATGAATGCACCTTAATTGGTTCATTCTTTTTCTATAGTTGAAAAGAATAGTTGAATAATACTTAAAATAATTTAAATTAATTTTATTAAATGGCTCGAAACCCCTTCTGGGTCATGGTGTCAATCGCAAGTGTAATTAATAAACTGTTAATAATAATAACTTAAAAAAATATTATATATTTTTTTATTCAAAATTTAAAGTATGTAACTTAAAAAAATTGTATAATTTTATTTTTATTAAGAGAATTGCTATTACAAACAATTGTGGAAAATGGATGTAAACATTTTTAAATAAAATAAAAATAAATTTTTTTTATTATATAAAATATATAATTATTGTTATATGTATGGTATATTAGTGTTGAGTCATGTTTGTGGGTATTATTGTTGTGTATGAAAAGAATCCTAATGTTAGCATGCAAATTTGTTTAATAACATTTAAAAATAACTAAAGAACTTATGTAAAAAGCCACATTGAAAATAATCTTTATGAACCGGATCTTTTAGTCTGAAATCAACGTAAGAAAACAAAGCTTTTTAACAAATTACTTAAATTGATATTTGTAATAGTCCTTGGAGATCGGGTCACAAACAAGAATAGGAATGGTACCGAATGCAGATGCTAATGATTGATATGCTCTGGCTAGGGTAAAGGGATTGGGTTAAAGCCCATTGACACTCGGACACTCCTTTGACACTCGGAATCACTTGAAAGCTTTTCAATGTTTGACCACGAAGCTCAAGTAAATGTTTTGTGCTTGTCAGTTTTCCATTTGATAAATTGTTTATCTCTATAAAGTTGACTTACAGCAACTATACCTTTTGGTCCAAACGTTTCTGTTGCCTTTTTAGCACCTTGACTTCACTCTTAAACAACTTAAAGGTCAGGCCACTAATTTGCCAGTTTAGAGCCAGCAATTGGATTAAAGAAGCTGTTGGGCTAAATGCTGAGGCTGTTTATACTGGACATGGTCCATGACCTGCCGTCAATCAAATTTCGAACGCTTCGCCGAAGGCTCACAACTTTGCACGCACATTCAGGTTGATTTTGCATATGAAGTTAGCTGCTAGCTCGTTGGAAGGGATGAGGACAGGAATAGAGTCGCGAACCGAGCCACTTTCAGCTGTCAGTCTGCCTGACAACATTCTAAATAAAAAATGAGGCCTCAGCCTGTGACATGGGCCGAACGCAATGCCGCTGAAAATTGAGCAAGCAACCAAAGTCAAATCGAGTTTTTGAATTGATTTTTGGGATACGCCACTTGAACAAACTGTGCACGCGGTTCGCTTTATTGTTTTTGATACGGTTTCAGCATTGTGCGACTTCTGGATCAGCTGCAACTACAGCTCAATTGGAATTAAGCATATTGTTTATTTAAACGAACTGCAATAAGAAATTCTTTTTAGTCTTCACTTTAGAGTTTATATTTAAACAAATATCTTTCCAGTCAAGCTATTTCCACTTATCTTTGACTTTGTTTTTCTTTATTTGCCCACTTAAATTTTGTATAGTTTCTTATCTAATAAGGCTTTGATTCATTTAAACTCTATCTTCGCATTCATTAAACAATTCTACAGCCCTCATTAAGCTATTTCAGCTAAGATTTGACGTATTTCTATGAAACTCGTAATCCGAGGTTTTTTGGGGTCGCTGATCACGAATGTGAAGTCAATTTTTAAAAATTCAAAATGGCGGATCCGATATGTCGAATTTTAATCAATGGATCCGATGAATTTTTCATAAAAGTGCACTCCATTTTGGAGTTATTTCGAAAACCTGATGCGCTGGTGCAAAATTGACCTCGGCTTTGGGTTCAGCGACTCAAAATCCACATAGTAAGCATAGTAAGACCCACAGATCAGAGCATCACTTTTTAGCTCAGTACCCAAAAATTTGTGACAATTATGGTGCTCTACTAGTACTTTTAGGATGTTGACCTATATCAAGTTAATGTTAAAATTTGGCCACATCCACGTCCGCCCACGTAAATGGTATACAATCTAATATCTAGAGCTAATAAATCTACAGCCTTGATACTTGGCACACAGGATAGGAAGACGAGTCCTGACGCGTTCTAAAATTTTCATCGAAATCGGCTAATAAAATGAGAAGATATTTGAGGATATATGATATATGGAGGACATATAATCACGTGGATCTCAGAGACTATAAGAGCTAGAGCTACCAAATTTGGTGGCAATACTGCTATGTTGCGCACGCAGATCAAGTTTGCTTTAGAATTGTATGTTAATGGTATAAAAACATAATATAATTTTAGTTATACATGTAATATCAATGTTATATTAACATAGTAGAATTTATGTTAGACATGTTATATGAATGTTATGTTAATATACATTTCTTCTGTTAATTCAATTGTTCATTAATTTATGTTAATCTATAAATGTTAAATTTTCAAATATTTATGTATGTTTGATGGTTATTATGTTTAATTTTCTTTATTTTAAGTTTTTAAATTAAATTAAATTAATTTAAATTAGTATTCTGTTTTCCCATTCTAAATAAATATTAATAACAGTTTATTACTAAAATGCTTTCTTAGATATAATCTGATTTCCATTAGTCTTTTTACAATTATATTACGCACACAATTGCAATTTTATTTCTATACTTATGTTCGAACTTACTTATAAATTCAGTTTTAGTTTGTCCATTTTATAGATTTTATTTATTATATTCTTTTTGTTTCATTTCATTTTTATATCTCTCACTCTCTTTTGCTCTTTCTTTGTCTGACAACATTTTCCGTCGCATAAATCATGGGTGAGCCAGCTCTTTACTCTTCCATTTGGAATATCTCTATCGTCTCTATTCTCTTTCCCCCTAATCCTGTCCACTTCTGACGCTAGTCGAATTGATTCCGGGATTCCGTTCAAGAGAAAGAAAAAGCCACAAGCACAATGTTGTAATGCTGCAAATGTTGAGCAAATGTTGAACAACGACAAAAACATGCGACACGAGCCACAATTCTGGGGTAAACGCAGCAGCAGCAACCTGTTGACTAAATCTGTGATATTCGTATTCAACAGCGACAGTGGCAGCAACATCATCCGATTTTTATTATATATTTTTTTTTTTGGTTTGGTTTGTTTTTTATTTGGTTTTGGCTTGTTTTCTGTGTTTTTATTGTCGTTTATCTTGTCTGCCCTGACAATTTACTTCGTGTTCAACAATGAAAATCGATAACGACTGTTTGAAATGAGCCCCAAAGAACGGCGGTACAAACACACAGCAACACACACAGCCACATACTCATACGGCAAGTTTGTGCCACAAGCAAATTAAAAAAAAAACGAATGCAAACACAAAGAATGAAGGGAAAAAGTAAGCCAAAGATATGCATTTGAAAATCAACGCAACGACTTTTAACTACACTACAAGTTCCCCATAAAAAATGTGTACATCTAGCAATTTTACTATTTAAAAATGTTTCAAAATTAAATGAAAAATTCACACTTAAAGAATTAATTGGTAAGCTTCTTAAATATTGTGATACAACCAATTTGTAGGGCATAAGAACAAATACATAATAAACATTGTGGCGTTAAAGAGATGGGGAAACCAGAGTCGAAACATCTTTGGGCCATATTCTGACATATATAGACTATCCCACAAATCGTTATGAATAATGTTCAAGCATAAAATTTGAAAGCCACCGAAAAAAGAGAGAGGGTGAAGAGGGTGGAAACAGGGGAGAAAGGAAAAAGGAATGGCTCAAAATATGGTGCAGGTGGTGCTTGCTGGTGGCACATCAAATTTCCTCTTGCATAACAATGAAAATGAAAACCTCACCTAATTATGCCAAACATGACTGGTAACAACAACGAGCACACACACATGCACACACAAATTATGGCAAAATATGTTAAGTTAACTAAAGCCCAAGAGGGCACAACAAATCACAGCTGGAAAAGTTCAAAAGCCAATCAAATTAAATGTGGTATTATAAACACGAAAAAAGGGAATAACTGCAGGCAAGAGTATTACGAATATAGTATGTGATACCCCAACATATCATAAAAAAAAGAAATAAAATTTCTTGGTGTGTCCTGGATAATTATAATAATAAAGTTTCTTATAATGACAGCAGAATAATTTTATATTCTCCTGATAGTGATTATGATATGTTCCATCATTCACTTACCCTTTAATTACAATTTGCTGTGAAATTTTTAAGAAATTTATGCTGGTAACTGCAGCAGTCGTATTTTTCTATATATTAATTAAATATATCTTATTACAGGTGTTTGAATTTATGCAGTATACTTTAATTTTATGTTTTTTTATGTTCTGATTATCATCTCTATAATATTAACATCAGCTTAAACTGTTGTTGTTATTTTCTATTTATAATGAAAAAAATCTCTTCCACAAATCTCTACAAAAATTTATGAAAATTGATCTGAAAATGTGTCAGTAAAAAGAACAAACCGAAATGTCAGTTGCAAATGCAATGTGAGAGATTTTTTTATATTTCGAACACATAATCAAAGTCAATTTATATCAAATTTCCACCAAATTTTAAATTATTGGCATATTATATTACCGTAAATTAATTAATTTAAAACGTATTCAGTGCAATTTTATTCAATTAAAATACGAAATTCATTTAATTGAGCAAATTGGAGCTCGTTTGTGCTGCTCAGTTGTTTTGGCCTTAAATGTTAAAAATTTGGAGAAATATACAAAATCAATTTAATGAAATACTTATAATTTTTGCTATTTTTTTCTCATTAGCAACTTATGTACAAAAATCTTTGAATATAAATGAAAAGTGCTATGTATGTTTATATCAAAGCTAACAAACTATTTGACAACCTTATGTTAACTTTTAAACTTTATTTTAAAATGACGATTCGTTTAGCTTATTTTTGTTGAATTTAATCAGAGTTTTGGGCATTTGCCACATACGTGCCCAGAAAGTTTTCGAAAACTTGCAGTCTCATAGGGTACATCGGATACATAATGAGCAGCCGCAGGGGAAGAAGAAAGCAGTGTGAGTTGTAGAACAGGAGAGTGGGAAGAAGAAGAGAGGCAATGCTAATTTCTTGGGTTCTCTTGGGCAATGTAATGAGGACTCTGCTTGAATTGTGGCTAAGCAGTTTGTTCTACCAAATGCCCAGGCACCTGTCAATAATGGCAGCTGTAGTTGTTGTTGTAGCTGTAGTTGTAATATTTGTAGTTGTTGCTGGTGTTGTTGTTGTTGCTGTTGTTGTTGACCCTTATATTTATTTGCCTACTAATTTGTATACAAAAGTTGCAAAGTCGCCGCCGTGTTGCGCACTAACAAAAACAACTTAGGCAGCCCCACACACACACGCACACACACACTCGCACACACACACGCACATACACCGACACACTTAAATGTTAAACAGGCAGCGTGGCATGTCGTGTCGTGTCGTATCGTGTTGAGTTCTCTCAAGCAGCCCAAGCTCAAACAGCTTCCGTTTCCGCTTCCCTTTTACGAAGGTGACCGAATTGTAGGGTGGGGCATGGGGTTATACCAGTCGTCTGGGCTGTGTGTGTGCAAGGGTTGCCGCCTCGCTGAACACTTGAGCACCGCAGCAACAAGAACAGCAACAACAACAACAACAACAACAGCCACAGCAACAACTAATACACGGCGTGCTAGTTACAGGCGGATTCGATGCTTAAAACGGACCAGAAGAGTGGCAAAGTGAGCCAAGACAGGTTGAGGCACATGGTGAGTGGGGGGGAGGGGGACGGGAAGAGTTGGAACTAGGCCCACGATGTGGGGTAAATGTAGCAGAAAGCACTTCATAATTTAATTAGTGCTGCAGCCCGTTAGACAGCTTGACGCGACTGATATATATATACATATATATATATATAAATGTGTGTGTGGGCGTAGTGCTGGAAGAGGTGTATTATACGAGGTTGGACTGATAAATAGCCGGCCTACAAAGAAAAACTAATTTTTTTAAATTTTCTCTTTTATTTGTTAACATAATCATCTTTTAGACCTATGAACTTAGTTTAAAGGTCCTCCAATTTTTTAACACCTTCCATAAAATATAAATTGTTCAGGTCCTCAAAATAGGCTTTTTTTCACAGAAAACTTGTTCTTTTGACTGCAATTTCTTTCATCCAAGCCATTTTTTACGTTTGAAAAAAAAAGATAATAGTCACAGGGTGCCAAATCTCGTGAACAGGGGGGATGGGGAAGAATATCGTTGAAACAGTTGCGTTTGTTTCCGCTGAGAGTAATTACTTCTTTTAAAATATTTATATTGGTTGACAACGATTTTATCAGCTACTCATTAACTTATTTTTAATTTATTCGTTGGATTTCTTTTTTAAAAACAGAAATCTAATGTCATCTCGATGTTCGACTTTTTGTCGTAAATGCTAAAATTCCTGCCATAATTACCAGTGCTGACAAAAAAACCTCATGAGACTTTCTCAGTTATTAGCTAATATAAATAATCAAATAATATATATATGGGTGGTCAGAAATGTGTGCATTTGGTAAGGCCGATTACTTATCAGACCACCCTCGTATGTGTGTGTGCAGGTAGCAAGAAAAAATATCATTAATAATTATAATAAACAATTTTACGCACGCTGCGATAGCAACGATAACAACAACAAGAACAACAACAAAAATATTAATTCTGCTGCGGCTGCTGCTTGATGCTTGAACCGCTGTGTGGCAGCTGTGGGCGGGGAAAGATTGTGGGCGTGGCAGGAAGTAGTTGATTGACCAACTAGCGAAATAAAGTGCTGCTATGGAAGCTAAAAAACAGGTATAGCTCTATATTTTAAAGTAGATGTAACAAGTAAAATAGGAAAATAGAGAAAGACTGTTGATGCTAGCATGCCCGATCTGAGAGCCTTGGGACGTGCAGGGTATAATCAGGCGCACTGGCACAGAAACATCAACGGAGCAATAGCGAGAGGCAGATTGAGATTGAGAGTGAGAAAGAGAAAGAGGCAAACAACAGAGAGTGATAGACAGAAGGAGATGAGCAAGCAGCTGTCGTATGTAGAAACCATAAGAGAGAGAGAGAGAGAGAGAGGAGATATGTAAAAAACAGGAAAGGAGCGAAGAGTGCGGTATATAGCTTGTTACTAATAAGGAGCAGGAATGTTAAAGGCCAGCAAATAAATTAAAAACAAATGAAATATGCATGCTCAAAAATGTGAAATATTAAACGTGTATCATGCTTTGAGGCGGTCACAAAACCAAGACACACACACTGAATGAATGAGTGAGAAAGAGATAGATATAAACATATACTTATATATATAGAAAAGATAGCGTAGCATAAAGAAATGAAGCGAAACGAAACGAAACGAAAGCAAAGCAAATACAAAACTGTAAACTGAAGCTTAAAAAATGTTTTCAAGCAAATGAAAATAAACAAAATATTTAGACAAGCGACTGGGGAACAAGCAGCTGACTAAAAAATAAACAGGCAACACTACACAAAGGCAGAGAGACAGAGCAGGAGTGAGAGAGACGGGGAGATGAAGAGAGTAAGTGGAGTAACATCATTATCATCATCATGGTGCTGTTAAAAGGCGAGATTTATGCGCTTTTTCCTTTAAATATATTATATGGAAACAATTTTAGTTAGGAATTGCGAGTTGGCAGCACTGCCAAAAGGCAAATAGTTGCATATTGAGTTTGTAGAACTGCCAACTTGTTGCGATATGCATGTTTTCCAAAGTTGTGGCTAAACTTTCGATTAAGTAAACATTTATAAAAGACAAAAAAAAAAACACTTTAAGTAAGTTTTATGAGTTGCTGAGCATATAAAACGTCCACAATAAATCAAAATAAATTATTAAGTTTATAACAAAGACAACTTGTTGCTATATTATAAATACACGTTTAAGCATTTACATTTCAAAAGAGGCTTGTCTCTTAACCCGAATCGGCCTGAGCAACTTTATTTCGGCACTGATAAATTTGAGGTCGCTGAATCCGAAAAAAGCATTCTTTTTGTTAGTCCTTGTCAGGATAATCGACAGGACCATTTTTTTTTCGACTGTTACCATATGGTAACGCTGGGAATATTCGGGTTACAGTCTTGGTACTATTAAAAATATTAATTTAGCTGGCGAGTTTTAAACACAGAGAATTAAAGAGAGAGAGAGAGAAAGAAATTAATTTAAAAATTTAATTAAAATAAAATAAAACTCATCAATAATCTTTTTAAGTCCAAGTCAGCTTGTTTTTATTAAGATACATAGTAAAAGAGAGGGATTAAGTAAAAAGCATACATAAGTGTCGACAGATCTTTTAAACATCTTGTCATTAAACGTCAATATTAATCAGCGAATTTCGGAACAACTTGTTTGCAAGGGTAATGCCCACAAAACCAAAAAGAGGAATTTAAAACTTACACAATGTCAATTTATACACTCACAGACACACACACACATATAGTTGTGCCGTTGATAATGTGCTTGATTTATTTACATCGTTAAAGTAAAGGATTGTTGGAAAACCGCAAATAGACAAAAATCGCAGCACGTGTCTGTCACGAAATAAATGTCAAGAAGTGACAAAAACTAGAAACAAACAAAAAAAAAACGCAACACGTCGACATTTTAAATACCCTTCCCTCTGATAACACACTTTATTCCCTAAATTACTCCACTTGAGCGTGAGAATTCCAAAATGAAATAAATTTAGTTATGAAAAATCATTGTAACTGCGAATTAAGCATTACAGAAATAGTGAAAGGCAAAGAGAAATAAGGCCACCTAGTGCTTCATTAAACTAATATACCCTTAAGAGACGCAGCGATACCTAAAAAAAAAAAAAAACAGCTGTCAGATGGAGTTTTCGGCAAAACGCTTCTCACGCGACAGAATCTCGTATTTATCTGTTCTTTTGCCTACAGATTGAGTCTGTGCGGGGAATTTGTGTGTGTTAGGGGTATGCGGGAATTGCGGGATATTTGCGGGTGTGACATTGTACAGCTGCTGGCCCAAAACTTTGGCAGTTTACCTCAACAGTTGACACTGTTTCATTGCCTACTTTTAGGCAAGCTGTAATAATTTCATTCGATAATTTTGTTGTATCTACTTATGTAGTTTGCGCAAGTAACAAATTATGCACAGACAGACAGACAGACAGACAGATAAAAGACAAGAGATGAGAAAACAGCTCATGCGTTTGTTATTCATTGAATTATTATGTTATGTAATTGCCTTCCCCAAAATGTATGCAACGAAAAAAGTTAAATCGTCACAAAGTGCCACAATATTGCACAGCAATCCCTGTGTGTACGACTATGTGCGTAAGTGTGTGAGTGTGTAACTGTGTGGTTGTGTAAGAGCCCATAAATATTTTGACAGTCGAAAAAATCGCCAAAGCCAGACAGAGATGGCATGTGAGACAGAGACGGGAAGAGTGTATAGAGGAACGCAGTGTCAGCAAGTTTTTTTGGCCGAATGCTCATCTGTCCAGGTTGATGTAAGTGTGCCCATCACAGACTTTGATAAGCTAGCCGCATCTCCGATATGTACGGGTGTGTGTGTGTGTGTGTGTGTGTGTGTGTGTGTGTACAAAACAATTTGCTACAAAATCTCTTCAGCACACAGACACACACACACAACCACAACAACAAACGTACACACACACACACACAATGACAGCTCACGGCAAACGCTTCAGCTTTTTGCATTGTATGTCACAGATATACACACATAAAACATGTTAACTGTGTGTGTGTATGTGTGTGTGTGTGTGACAAAAGCATGCCTCAACCCACACACACACACACACACACACACACAGACACACACATTCTTAGCCATGGCAGCTTCCTGCTGTTGCCTTTAAAGCTCTGAAGCCGCCTAAATGCTAAAAATTCCTCAAGTTTTCGTCCACATCGATTTTGCATTTTCGTGTTACGTTAGCACACGCCTTCCACCCCCAAATACCCTCCCCCTCCCCGGAGAAAATGCTACGTAATTCTTTCAATATTTTTGGGGGCGGGGGCTGTCAAGTGAGTTTGGCATTTTTTTTTTTTTTTTTGTGCTTTAGGACGGGGAGGATTTCCCTGAATGACCCAACTCAGACCGTGCCCAATGATTGACTGATGGAATGATTGGCGATTACGTAACATTTTACGTTGTTGTCCCATTGGGAGAACTCTACAAATAGTCCAACATTATTCAATATAACAATACTTAATAAATACTTTATGTGTTTGTTAAGCACTTTCAAAAGCTGCTCCAAGCTGCAATATGAGCTTTAATGAATTATGACATGCTATTGTTATTTTGACTATCTGAGCTTGACTTCATCGTTGTGCCATTTGGAATGATTTTTATATTATTCCAAGCTTATTGTCTTTCAGCTTAAATAAGCTTATGATTAAATATCAGTACAGCAAAGGTAAATTGTATTCGTATGTTTTTATCAAGCGAAAATCTCAACTTGTTAGAACAGCTGCTTATCTTCCACTTACCCCCTTGCTGCATACAGCTCTAATAAGCTTATGATTAAGTATCATCCAGTCTCATTGCAACTTGAGATACAGAAATATATATGTATTGCATTCTTTTGTTGCACTTCGCCTTGGACTGCTGCACATGAATCTTGTAAACTTTCAATGGGAAACTTTCGCAAAAACTTTGCCATAATGAGGAGAGTTCTTTTTAGAGTTTTATTAAGCCCACTTATAAGCCATTTCATTTTCAGGCAGCACAACCAAAGTGTTTATCCATATACAGTAGATTCTCAAAACTTTTTGCCAAAAAGTGAGCATTATTTTTTAAATTAATTATTGTTTCATGAACTTTAACCTATTTCATGCCTAATTATGTTCAATTTGGTTTTTCAATCAAAATTAAATTTAATAATATGTTATGGAAACAATTTATTTGGAACAATAACAAAAAATAAGACATGAAGAAATTTCCAAGCGAAAACACAGAAATTAATGAGTTTTTCAATATACTGATGAGCAGCTGTTGCCACATTCAATAATGCCAACTTGCTCCCATTCGCTGCACAAAGCTATTGAAAGAGAGAGAGAGAGAGAGAGAAAGTGAGAGACTTACCCTGTAATAGCTAACGAGCTGCCCGTCAAAAGGTCGAACAATCTTAAAGTGAACTTCAACCTCAACCCCATCGTCAAATTGGTTTTGTGGCTTTGTGGCAACGTCATCGTCTCCCTCACTCTCACCCTGTGTCTTTCTCTATCTCTATCTCAGTCTCATTTAACCTTGTTGTTGATGTTATTGTCGTTGTCGTGTTTGAGTTGTTAACTTTAATTTCGATTGGATATTCGTGTTCAACGATGGCTTTAAAGCTGAAAGCCCACACAGCACGCACAATAAATTAAGCAAATTTATGGCTAGCTCCCTTTTCCTTTTCAACCGAAATTCGCTACTCCCTACCCCGTAACTCCCTCCCTTTCTCTCTCTCTGTCGCTGTACCGACTTCATTGCTTACCACTTTCTCGTGCCTATGGCTTAGAACGGAATCCATTGGATTCGACCCATTTACACTGTTTAGCAAATTTGAAGTTCAATTTCCGCTTTACAATATTGGCATTATTTTCATCTTAAATAATTGTCGATATTTGTAAAATGGATTCAAATTTAAACGATTATAATATTAACCCAATAACTTTTCAAAGTGAACGATATGCTTATAAATATCTTGAAATATATATATTGCATATATACATAACAATTCTAGTCAAATCTTAGAAATATTAAAAAAAATGTATTATCACTAAGTTATGGCACTAATAATGATAAATTTCAGCCACCATAGAGATCATAATGATATAAATTAGCTTATTTTATATTTGATAAAGCTGAGTGTGTTCCAAAACTTCAATCATACCATTACAGAATTTGATATTTACAAATGTAGAAGCATGGTCTGAAAGATGTACAACTTTTTGACGAAGATATTGCTTCATCGTTAAACTTTTTGCAACCTTAAATTTCTGTGGAAGGCTAAAAATATCATTAAATATCTCATATATTTCATGCACTTCTTTATTCTTTTGTCAATTATTATTATTATTTTTATTTTTTTGTTAGAATTGCACAGAAATTCGTAATTTTCATCCCGTTTCGTCTTTTTCCACTTGGCTAGCAATTTTGTTGTTTAGTTTCGCATTGCGATTATATTAAATATTTGGCCTGATGCTTGTCGCACTTTAATTTTGCTTTGGCTTTAGTTTTGACATTGACTTTGGCCAGCCTTTTATGTCTTCGATTGTCGTGTTACCTTCAAGCAGCTACCAGCGAGTGCTTCTCCCCGTTTTAATTCTCGTATTGCTCCTACCCAGACTAATTCCTTGGCCCCGCCAACATCTTCAACCCTCCTGCACGTAAGGCTTAAATAAGCTTAAGTAATGTGCGTTGCGCTGCTCGAGGAAAGCGTCTAGAATTTCAGTTGTGTTTGTTGGCTCATTTCATTTCGGAGTACGCGCTGGTATTTCATTATTAATGGAACTTTGATTAAATTGCAAGCCAGCCTCGTGGTGGCATATAAAAAATTTACGATGACAAATTTACACAAATTAGTGAAAGAAGCCGCCAGACGCAGTCGGAAATGAATTCGGCCAAAACACAATCGTAACTAGTCCTGCAGAAAGATAAAATAATTCGTGTTAGATTTAATACTTGTGTTATTAAATATTAAACAATAGAAAGAGTGTCATTATTTCAGTATTTTTCAGTCATACAAAAAATTTAATTTATTGTATATACTTTAAAAAAGCTCAAATTTATTATTCGATTAATGGTAATTTTCCAGTATGCGCAAGAAAGTATGCTTTATTTTTATTAATCAATATTTTTAATTGATAATTGATATTTATATGTAGAAAGCAGTTTTAGATTCATAATATACAAGTTGCATATTTCATTATTAATAAACGATATTTTTGCTCCAAGGCAGATATATGTCAGTCTAATTGAAGAATTAACTAGAATTAGAAACAAGATATTCAAAATTATCAAAGCCAAAATAATTTAGATCATTTATATGGAGTTGCACAAAGTTGTCTACAAAGCGATCAATAAGAGGGTTAGGAAGTCGTCTATAATTAATGTACTTTGGCAAGCTCATAAAAGCATCGACCTTATCCATTTCCTTGCGCTTTTGTTATTTTAATCTGTAACGGGCAAGAGGCGTGGTTAACACAGATGCAATGCCGCTGATGTTAGCCAAATGAATTTGAGCCATGGCACCAGGTGAAGGTCAACATTAAAAATACTAAAGTTAATTTAAACAGACTTTGATGTGAGCAACAAAAAACAAATAGCTCCAGGCAAGTGCAAGTTAATCTAAGGTATAGAAATGGGAAAGAGCGGAGGGTTATGGAAAAAAAGATATAAAAACAAAATTGCTAGAATTTAATGTGACGTCGATGTTGGTAATTTTAAATGCCAACTGGCTTTTGCCATTTTGACGTTAAATTTACGTGTTTCCTATTAAGCTGCACACCCAATGAAAATTTCTTACCACAAACACACACACACACAGACGAGAGTCGATTGTAAATTAATGGCACTGTTGGCTCAATTGGCCAATAGTTACGTTGTAAATGTGCCATAATTACACTGTTGACCCCAATAAATCATATGTATTGTATAATAACAAATGATTAGTGTAATATGTATGTGCATTCAATCTGATAAATAATAAGAGTTCGTCTATATATACGCAGGTATTAATTATATTAAGACTTGGTCTTAAAATTGCATTCAATGGGACGAGGTATTCTAACGTTGTATATGAAATGATTAAATACTTCGATAAGCCGCTTGAATATGCAACCCTAAATTCATTTGAGCAGAAAACGAATATTATTATCAGATAGACATCGCAAAACCAATTGTCGGTGTACCTAAAACCAACTATGCTTAAGTTCCGAAGTCAAACTATTTCATAAGTGGACAAATCAAATTCAAAATATTTTCAATTAAATTAAATTGATTTTGGACTTGAAAAAATATGCATTAAATAAATTCTAAATAAACTAATCATAAGAAATCTATACAAAATAATCCAATAATTTATTTATGGAGCATACAGCAAAGTATTTGAACATTTAACCTAATTTCTTCACAAAAAAACTCTTAACTTAGCCAGCTTTAGTTGAAATATATTCCCTGTAATAATTGATTATGATAATCAAAATATTTGGAGTATGACAGCATCTGTTAACCACTTATTATTTTCCGTGAACAGCATTTAATTACTATAATTTATTTCTTTTATTTATCTTTTTTAATTTAATGGTAAAGGAAATGCATTCAGTCGATGCGAAAAGCCAATTAGGATTTGATAAATCTGCATGCACATCAATAAATAAAATTGTTCAACGAATTTATTCGTTTGATATATGCTGGGGGCTGTTTCATCCCTCCGCCTTGCCACCCCTCCCGACATCCACTCACCATTTACCATCTCCATCCCATTCCCGTAACTCATCCGAGCTCAACATTTACTATATATTATTTTCTGCAAGTGTGTTATTTTTGTATAGAAATTTAAAAATTTCAATCCTTATGTGAAGTGCTTGTAAATGAGGTTGAACGCTTCACAGCGACACCCTTTGGGATTCATGACTTTCAGACTCATTTCACAGAATGTCAACTTGATATATGGCTAATGATGTTGACAGCAAACGAGTGAAAGTTTAAAAAAGCGTAGAAAAAGAAAAAAAAGAAAAACCTTTGCTAACAATAGCGTCCTTGTCGCTCTAGTTGATTCGCTGTTGTTGCTGTTGCTGTTGTTGCTTTTGAGCGGTGGGCGTTTTGCGGTGGGCGTGGCAATCAACACAAGCTCATACATGCGCTTATTGCAGTTTTAACCACGCCGAGTGGCTTATACAAGGTCTATGCTCATTTCATATGCATACCATGCAAAGAGATAATAGACTAAGTCAAAATCGATTTCTTTTTAATCTCATCTATTCTTATATATTTTACCATTTAATTGCATACAGCTCTGCTTAAGAGTAAAAATTGCACACAAATTAAAGCTGTCGAATGCCAAATATATTGTTCGAATAAACGGAAATTTCATATTGATTCTAGTTTTTTAAAATAACCTTTAACTGCAAATTGAAGCAAATACTTATTCACTTATACTAACTTTTAAAAATAGATTGATAAAAGAAGTAAACAAACTATCGGTGCTTGGAATGATTGAAATTCAATAGCAAATTCATTAGCTAATTAAAGAATACTGCATTTAATCATTGATTTGCAACGTGAGCAGTAAAAACGTGAAGCTTGCAAAATTTGTAAGGATTGCTAACTAGAAAGTAATTGAGAAGCTATATATGTATGTCAGAAATCGACTTGTAAACAGGATTTGAAAACGCTTTGCTATTCCGTAGCTCTTATATAGTATTTTTGCTGTTGCTATTGCTCTGACCTTGCCAGCATATGTCGTGCTAACATTTTCCCTATCTTATTTGTAAATCGTTTTCGTATTTCGTAACTGGTACACAAAAATAAAAATCATTCTTATGTTCATGTTAAAAATTCTTAATTTACGCATTTGGTTTAAGTAAGTTTACATGACGAGCCTGAAATATTTCATAAAACTTAAAAAAAAATTTTAAAGAAACTTCAAATAAAATCCAACATAATGTTGAACAAAGTCGTACTTGAATCAAGTATTTCGTTCTGTGTTTAAAAACTCCATTATAAACGTACTTCTGACACTGCATTGGATTGATTAAACCCCGGAAACCCGGACATTTTTCAATGCATAAATATTCCGTCGGAGTATTTGATTTGTATGATTTCCAGTTTAACAAGAGTTGAGCAATATGTTATCAATTGCTCCTACTGTTAGGGATTAGCAAAGGCAAACTCTGCTTTTAAGTTATTGTGACAGTCACGATGAGTATGCACTTTGAGTGTGATTATCTTTCTATGTCGGATCTTTGTTGAACCGCAATGTAATTGTTGTTGCAAGTTGCGCAATGTTTGCGCTGCGTATGCAAATTGATTTTACTGTTGACCCTGTCATTGATTTTAAGAATGGCCAACACAGTAAGCAAAACAAATGTGCTCACTGCTTACGCACCATCGTATAAACATGCCAATGCGTATTTGAAGCCAAGCCAATTGATTATCCAATGTCCCTCAAATCAAATTAAATTGATTTGCATTTGCATTGGGGAAATTCTGCAACGATGCAGCAACAGCTGTTCGATGGTGACTTTGCAACAAGCCTCACACTACAAATGAAATGTTGCAACCCATTCATTTTGACGGCAATTACTTTGAGTGCAACAGCTCGAAATGCAATTGCCACTGCAACCCTACGAAAGCTGCCAAGTGTCAGCCCGGTCGAAACTCAAGCAGAAAGTCATAGGACCCTTTCACAGGATACGTAAGCAAGTTTTCAGCGATTCACTATCAATTCACAATGCAATCGTTCCGTAATTGGCAGCTATGATTATGGGTTCAGCGAGGGTAGTTTAAACATAGTAATGACTTAAAAATATCTAAATATTCCTAAGATACATATTTAAATACAATCGACTGACTAAAATATTGAAATTACAAATGTACATCATAATTTTTCGAAATAAAAGTAGTAAAAAAAAAATGTTACGTAGTGTAATGTTACAAAATAAAAACAAAA
Organism: Drosophila phalerata; assembly: GCA_951394115.2. Classification (NCBI taxonomy): domain Eukaryota; kingdom Metazoa; phylum Arthropoda; class Insecta; order Diptera; family Drosophilidae; genus Drosophila; species Drosophila phalerata. The sequence continues at coordinate 35,768,416 of OX596006.1, forward strand.
ACTCATAACAAATATTGATTAATCGTTATAAGAAACTTAAATTTAAAATAGTCCTGATAGTAAATTAATGTACTCGTGCATTTTTTTAGAAAAAATTTTTCAAATATTCAACATTTCGAAGCGTTCTTCCTTTTGCAATTAGACACAACAACTCTGCAGCCATTTTATACTATCCGCAATACTATTAAATTATATCGATAATATAGTTTTCTTTATTGGTCAATGAAAGTTCTCAAAATGATTCCAAAAAAATGTAAAGTAAATTACCGATTATTAAAAAAAGACATTGTAACTCAATATGTTTTATAAAATGCAGCAATTCATGTGCAAAATGTAAATTTCATTCATATTCTTTGGTACATAATACTATATTCCTCTTGAAATTTTTTTCAAACTATGAACAGTAATGTGAGTTATTCGATATTCGCTGATTCAACTCAATTCGTTTGATTACAACTTTTTAAAACATATTATTTACCAGGAAATAACCATTCGCTGTGATTGCTTGTTAACAGCTTTGCAATCACTGATACTTCATCGATAGTGAAATCCTCATTGGTATCTTTCAATCAGACTAATTATTGCATTTTAAAATAAATTCCGCATCAGTCATTCAGTCATCATTATCGCATTCCCTCACTCCCATTAGAAAACCTTAATCCATCTCTCATTCCGCAGCTGAGTCTCTCTTAATGAACCGATTTTGGAGTGAGTCTTTGATTTTGGGTTCCTGGCAACAGCATTGACAGGCAAGGAATCAATTAACATTGCGTCATGTACCGCTCTTCTTCACCACTTTTCCGTTTTTCCATTTTTCATTCATTTCATGGCCAGAGTTCACACTCCATAGTTTTCCACTTTCCAAATGTATTGTAGTAGGCCTTCAGTTCAGTTAATAAATGCTAGACACAACCGTTCGGTTCAAGTGCACGTCGAAAAGTGACGCCACGCCATTTATTTATTATCATCGATGAATCGATAAACAGATCTTACGATAGCTAACATCGAATAGAGTTATGACTTGAATAAGAAGAGCCCACTGATCAAGATGACCATCACTAGCTTGTACTCAGACTACTACAACTCGGCCATCCTGACAGTTGGATCCCCTGATCCCAGTGTTAGAAGAGCATTATATACATTATATATCTATACTTAAATTTAATATCACAATAATTTTTTAATTGTTAGTTTATACAATTATGAAATATTATTTTTATCTTATTTATTTACATTAACAATATTATTAATTTTTCTTGTTTACCCAGTGCCTAATGTTCTGAGCACTCCACACTCCCTGGTAAGGATTACGGCTTACTTGAAAACCATCAATATCTTTTAGAAGAAACCTATCATTCCTCAACACCTTCTCTATTACATACGGCCCTTTACTTTTTGGTATCAATTTTCTCGCTACGCCCACCGTACTATCAAAATTTTTTACCATTACGTAATCACCTTTCTTGTATTCATTGGCTTTTTTTTTAGTCTTGTCATAATATTTTTCATTATACAATTGTTCTCTCGTCTGATTTTCTTCTGCTTCTTTTCTAATTTCTTTTAAATCCCTCTTTTCTGATATCCCGTTTTCGTTTTCTAATTTCTCTCTAATTTCATCTATCACTTCGCCTTTTTGTTCTATTCCAAATAGCATTTTGCTTGGAATTTGTTTTATACCCCGATGTATCGTATTATTTATCGCATATTCAACTTTTTCTATAACATTATCCCAGTGCATTCCCTTTTCAGGTTCTGTCAGCTTTGAAATCATTGGCCCCAAAACTCTGTTTATTCTTTCAACTTGACCATTGGCCTGGGGGGAACCCGTTGCTATTTTTATGTGTTTAATATTTACTTCTTCTAAAAACGTTTCAAACTCACTCGACGTGAAACAACTGCCCCTATCAGAAACTATACATTTCGGCCGGCTGTAAGCCCTAAAATAGTCTCTCAGTACCTTGATTACCTCTTTTGTGCATGTGGTTCTTGTGGTATATAGCCTAACAAATTTGGTAAAACCATCAACTACCACAAATATGTGTTTATTTGCTCTCCCTGCAGCTACAGGACCATAGTGATCAATGTGTATCAACTCAAACGGCTTATCTCCCTTTGGAATACTATTCAAAAATCCTTCTAGTTTTCCAGTTTTTGGCGAGAATGCTACACACTTAAGGCAATTACTTATGTGATTACTACATTTTCCTTTTAAGCTTTCAAACCAATAACTTCTCAAAATAACGTCTATCATTTTATCCCTTCCTATGTGCCCGAACTCATTATGGTACTTGTGCAACACATGACATTCCATCTCTTCTGGCACATAAAATAATAATCCCCCCTCTTTCGATTTCCTATATACTACTCCGTTCCTCATCTCAAACAATTTGTGCTCACTTTTTTCTAACAATTTTCTTAATCTTTGAACTTTTGGATCTCTTGACTGGCAAATGACTAGATTATCTTCAAAACTGTTTGTCTCAATCACTAACACATTTGTGCAACGACTTAGCGCGTCAACATGTTTCATTTTTTCCCCAGCTCTGTGCACCAATTCATAATCGTAGTGTTGCAACTCCATGGCCCACCTAGCAATTCTGAGGTTTAGGTCTTGTTTATTGAGTGTCTGTGCTAACGAATTGCAATCCGTTATAATTCTAAATTTCTTCCCTAGTAAATAAATTCTAAACCTTCGAAGTGCATAAATAATTGCTAGCGTTTCCAATTCAAAACTATGATACTTTGATTCTGTTTCTGAAGTCCGCTTGGAAAAATAAAAAATAGGATGTAATTTCCCGTCAGTTTTTTTCTGCAATAAAACAGCTCCAAACCCGAATGAACTTGCGTCACAATGCAACTCAATTTCATCCTTATAATCATAAAGAGCTAGTACTGGCGCTTGAATTAATTTCTCCTTAAGTGTTAAAAAACATTCTAATTCTTGTTCTCCGAATTTAAATTCCTTATCCTTTTTTAAAATATCATATAATGGTTTCGCTATAACCGAAAAATTTTGTATGAATCTCCTAAAGTAAGAACATAAGCCCAAAAAACTTTGAACAGTATGTGTTTTTTCAGGGATTGGAAACTTTCTTATAGCATCTATTCCTTTATCATCTGCCCTTATACCTTCACTTGAAATAAGAAAACCTAAATACTTTATACTCGACTGCATAAATTCACACTTATCTAACCGTAATTCTAATTTATTCTGCACTAGTCGCGATAAAACTTCTTTCAACGTGTCTAAATGTTCTTCCATATCTACACTCGCTATCATAATATCGTCCATATACACAATAACCTTATTTGCCCTTATCAAATCAGCAAATACCTTATTAATAAACCTTTGAAACACAGCAGGTGCATTCTTAAGCCCCATCGGCATTCTTAAAAATTCAAACTGTCCTAACGGCGTAACAAAAGAGGTATACTTTATCGATTCTTCGCCAACATGAACATGAAAATAGCCATTTTTAAGATCAAGCTTAGAGAAAATATTCTTATTAACCAACTTATCTAATAAATCATCAATAAGTGGCAATGGATAATTATCCTTAACCATAACTTTATTTAGCTTTCTAAAATCGATGCATAATCTCAAATCACCTGACTTTTTCTTTACTAATACAATAGGTGAAGCGTATTCTGATTCACTAGGTCTTATTATTCCTTCATTTAAGTACTCATCTAACAACATCTGAAGTTTATCTTTTTCTGTATATGAGAGTCGCCTTGGCGAACAACTAAATGGTCCTGACTTCTCCAATGATATCTTCATTTCACATCTAATCAGCGGCACCACCGGTCTCTTAGCATTCACATACGTCAATTTAAAAAGATTTTCGAATCTACATCTTGTCTTATAATCTATGTTTTCACCATAATTCAGATTAACTTCATTGCCTTCAGCCATATTGATATGAAGAATTTGATTTTCAAAACTTTCCTCCGGACATATACCCATAACTACATCATCTTCTAGTCTTAACAGCATACCTACATTCTCACTCCCACTAACTATACTTTCCTTAACACTTTCACCTAACGACTGTCTCAAAACCTCAACTTCTTTACCTAATGCTTTTTCCAGCTCAGCACTCTCATCCCTTAACACTTGCTTCATCTCACTTGCTTTTGTATCAACATCCTTTTCCACCACCATGTTTGTATCACAAAGCTCTTTCTCAATAACTAAACTTAGGTGTTGCTCTCCCAATTGCCCAACATCTTCTTTTGTTTGAATCTTATTGTCTTTTCCGTTTTCTTCTTCTTCTCTTTTAACCGTAATCCTTCCCAAGGCGTGCTGATCAATGCTCAAATCACATACATTCATAAAATTTCTGCCCAATACTACATCATGGCTCATAGACTCTTCCGTAACAGCAATTAACTCAAAATATACCTTTATTGATTCAATCAAAACATAACATAAAACTTTTCCATAAACTTTAAGTTGGCTGCCATTCAAGCCATAATATGAATTCAAAACTGGATATAATCTTATGTTTTCAGAAATAAACGATTTTTTCACAAATGAGATTGCGCTCCCAGAGTCTATGAGGCTTTCTGCAATAAATGAGCAATTAGGGTAATCAACAAAATAGATTTTTACCAATCTTACATAATTATTCTCAATATTTGTCTTCCACTCTGGGCATTGTGCAATGAAATGCCCAGTTACACCGCATTTGTAGCACGAACCAGGGTCTCTTTTCGGCTTTCGACAATCTCTTGCAAAATGTCCTCTGCCATTGCAATTATGACAGCGTAGATCCAGATTACTTGCTTGGCGATTTGATGTTAAGTTCTCCGCTGTACCCTTCATCTCTTGATTTGGCAAACATATCTTGGCGAACGCTTCCAGCATACGTTCTGGACTTGAAAAACATTGTATACGCGCTTGATCGCGCAAACTTTTCAACTGTACTCCCTCGATGATCTGCTCCAAAAGCTCATCCTTGTCGATGTTTATATTTTGAGCAAGCCGCATCTTGTCTTCGTAATAAGCGACAAAACTTTCTTGTCCTTGCCACTTACGTTGCTCAAAATCGCGCCGCATCTCAGACTTGGAAACTTTAGTTCCAAAAGCCATAATAAGCTGCTCGCACAATTTAGAAATAGGGTCTAACATGCGCTTAGGATTCGTTAACATCCATTGCTGTGCGTTGCCCTTCAACTTTGTAATACAAACCATACGAAGGCCAACCTCATCAAGCCCGTACACCAGTCCAACAGTCTTCAGTTGATTTACCCACATTTGGGCATTTATGTTGCCATCAAATTCCATAACGGCTTCTTTTGCTAAGTTTAACATAGCTTTTGATGAACCGGATGATTTTTGAATCCCGCGTACTTCATTATTGTTGTCAGCCATCTCAGTGATGCTGCCCGTTGCCTCAACGCTGTCCATAATTCCAGTGTTGAAAATAGCACCCGCGTTGCCACTTGAGCATATGTTGCCACCAATTCCAGTGTTGAAAATGTCACCAGTATTGCCATTAGAGCCTATGCTGCCACTAACTCCAGTGTTGCCAGCAGATGAAGCGTTGTCTTCTACAATGATGCCACCGCCTACGACATTATCGACTCTAGCGTTGCCACTTGTGCCCACGCGGTCGAATTCGCCTTCATTGCTAATAAGCTGTATGCGTTGTTCTTGCACGTATTGCGAAGCATTCTTATTTGCATCTATTTCTGCACGCAACTGTCTCACCATTTGAAGTAATTCATCTCGATTAAGCCCGTCATCCGCACAGACATTTTCAGCTTCCTGACGATTCACGACTATGCCCGATGTATTAGGAATATCATTTTGTCGCTCCAGTCCATTTTCCGCTTCGGACGAAAATTCTCGGTCTGCTTGGGCGTCATTTTGCAATTCAGGTATACTTCCTCGACGATCGGGCGCAATTTGACTCAGCCTCGCCACCAGTTCCGCCTTGCTTCCTTTTGTCGGTAATCCCAAGACCGTCAGCCACTTCTTTAATTGTGGCAGATTATACTGCGATATTTCAATATCACTCATTTTTTAGCATCGATCCCACTTCTGAATTTGTAGTAGGCCTTCAGTTCAGTTAATAAATGCTAGACACAACCGTTCGGTTCAAGTGCACGTCGAAAAGTGACGCCACGCCATTTATTTATTATCATCGATGAATCGATAAACAGATCTTACGATAGCTAACATCGAATAGAGTTATGACTTGAATAAGAAGAGCCCACTGATCAAGATGACCATCACTAGCTTGTACTCAGACTACTACAGTATGCACTTAATTATGCAGCTTGTTAGTGCCACAAAATTAAAAAAAAAAAAAAAATGGGAGAAAAATCTGACAAATAAGATCTGAAAAACACGGCCACTGCCGGTAGCCAAAAATATTATTATACTTTTTCACTGGTTTCTTTTTGGCACAAACTGTGCCCAAGGCCAACAGCTGCCCAACTGATATTAAATGGAAGAGAGCGAGAGAGAGAAAGGTGAAAAGTGAGGAAGGAGTGGAAATGGCGAGAGAAAGTGTGGGTAAAGTTGTGGGAGTTGAAACTGCTGTCTGGCTGTTGTGTTGCCCTCAAGAGAGAAAGGAGGAGAAAGTGAGAGTTGAAGCCAAGTTTTGTGATGTGTTAAGCATGTGGCATGTGGCATGTGGCAAAGAGGCACTCTAACATATGCCAACACTGTTTGCATCAGCTGATAAGTTCAGCTTATTCCAGCTGCAGTTTTGCACTTTCAGCCAGAGGCTTTAGCCAACACATGCTTTTACCTGTTCCCAGTTCGCGTTTACAGTTTTGATCGCCATTCGCGAATAAGATATGTACATGAAGCAGGTTTTGCTCAAATGTCATAAATATATGCATTCTGACTCACTGATCATTGCACAGTCCAAACCATAAGGCCTAGGAGGCTGAAATTTTTACACATTAATATTTTATAGTAATAATAATATATTATGAATAGCATTTATTCAGCATTGAAATATTAGGAACGTTCAGGCGATTATGTCACTAGCATTTTGAAAACAAAAAAAGTTTTATGAAGCTTCGTTAACTTTGAAAAATTATTCAAACTTCTATAGGTATTGATACATTTTGTATCGACCAATGTCCAGTTTTTAATTTAATTAATTTAATTTAATTTATTATCATATTTGATTAAAAATATCGATAGTTTTTTTTTACCTTACATGCTTACATGCCATATCACTTAAAACTTCTTTAATAAGTCAATAAGTTAGCTGACTGAAGCAACCTTAACTTAAAAAAGGCCTTCATTTCTTGGTCTTATTAACTGTCAATTGTAATTATCGAAAGATTAAACTTAAACACGGTTGTTAAATTAATTTTTGCTCTTGAAAAACTATACCCTGGTCCTTACACTTAAAAGCCATCTAATTTGGTTGTTAGCTGTTTGGATTGCTTGTTCCCTGAGCTAACCGAGAGTAAAAACCAATCGACAACGCCGCGAGGTATGCAACAACTTTTTGAATGTGCAAGAAAAAGAGTGAGGGAGAGAGAGACAGCGAGTTTGAGTATAGTTCGAGTTTCAACAATTTTTAGGCGAGTTCGCAACGCGTTTTAATTGTGTGTTAAACAAATTTTGTGTTCCATAGCCAAAAAAAAAACAAAAAAAAAACAAGGAAGAAAAACAAGCAACCGCCAGTGAAAGCATCAATTAAAGCAACCGGATCCCAACGCCATGTCTGGCAACGCCAGTGACAACAATGGAGCAACAGCTCCAGGCGGCAGCCACGCCCCACCGCCCCCACAGTATATAATAACCACACCCAGCGAAGTCGATGCCGACGAGGTGCGCTCCATGGCAGACTTGGAGCTCAGTTCGCCGGGCGATGACAGCGTCTTTGGTTCGATCTCAGAGCACCAGCTGTTGCAGCAACAGCAACAACAGTTGCTACAGCAACAGACAACAAAACTATCACATAGCCAGAAGTACAGTCAAACATCGAGTACGAGCACGAGCAGCACAAGCAGCAAACTTGCAACACGCTCCTATTCGGTAACCAGCAGCAGCAGCAGCAGCGGAGCGGTGGCAGCATCAGCAACCAGCACATCACAGCAGCTGCAACAGCAGATGCAACAGATGCAACAGCTGCAACACAGTCAGCAGAAGATCATGTCGAGCAGCACACGAAGTCAGAGTCTGCAGTCGAGTGCGATTGTGAGTGAACAAAGTGGACACATGCTGAGCACGGCGGCAGCATTGGCACAACAACTGAAGGCACAATCATCGACATCGATTATCACCAGTGAACAGCGAAGCAGCAGCAGCAGCAGCAGTACCACCCGTTATATGTCATCCAGTGCACAACAGGGTGCCAGCACTTCAACAGCAGCGGCAGCGGTTGGCGGCAAATCAAAGTTCCAAAGTTTCTTGCAACAACCGGAGGCACATGGCTTCCTTACCGCACACCAAAAGCATGTGCGTCAATTTGTGCGCTCAACATCGGCACATTCGGAGGCGGCGGCCAGCATGACACCGGTGAGCGGTGCAAGGCCGGAGAAATGCATACGCAGCGCCTCAACCCAAATCGATGATGCTTCGGCTGCCAGCGGAGATGGGGCATTGGGCGAGGGCAGCATGCAAGTGTCCATGTCCAAGCTGGGACTGCAGCAGTCCTCATCCATTCTCATCTCCAAATCGGCCGAAACCATCGAGATGAAAAGCAGCTCCTCCTCGGCCGGCATGCGCACCCAGCTGACCCTCAGCGGTGGCTTCCTGGCACCGCCCAATCGTAAAATCACCATCCTAAGTCCCATCCATGCACCGCCGGGACTTCATGATATGCTCAAGCGTGCGGGACGATCGCCCTTATCGCCGCGCATCAGTTTTCCGGGCAGCGAGGCGGATCTCTTTGGGTGAGTGTGACTATAAGCTTGAATTCCCATTAGTTCAGGTACCGTAACTGTTAAAAGTTTTAAAAATACAAATTGCAACTTAACAATTATTTCGAAACTTTTTTTTAAAAGTTACGAAATAACACTTATTTTTGATTATTACTAAAAAAGTAAAAAATATTAATTAAATAACAATTTTTATTTGAAAGTTGAAAAATAACACTTATTCTTGATTTTTTTCAATACAAATTTAAAATATGGTTTTTTTTTTATTATTTTTATCTTAAATGTCACATTTAAGAGATATTTAATAACTATTAAATAAAAATCAAAAAAAAATTAATTTGCTAACATAACACTTATTTACGATCCCTGCTTTCATTGCCTATGCGACTGAGGAAGGTCCCTTAGTTATGCAATAAAGCATTCCCCTCCCAAAGAATGATAAGATATACAGTTAAATTCGTCAACTGCTGAATTTTGAGTTCATTACTAAGCGATTTTTGTGCTCAAAATATTACGACAAAAGTTTTACCGCTTAACTCAGATCCAAATTATTCATAACAGTCTTTACTGTTCCAGTCTTGATTATAAGTATTTATTAAGCTGTTCATCTATCTGTCTTTTATTACAAAAAACTTGAGTCACACAAATCACACACCTCTACACGAGGTAAAAGTCTAGTGACAAAAGCATATTCTAGCACCAAAAATGCTTAAAAAAAAGTTGGAATTTATCCCTGAGCGCAAAAAGGGTCACCTTCTTATTATTGAAAAGATTTTTGCAAAATGTAAAATATTACATAAAAGCCCATTGACTGCAATCATTTAAAAATTTTTCCTCCCAGTTACACCCCTCTGGCGTTAGGAGTTAGGAGTTTTTGACTCCAGCTGCCAAAATCTGAGCTTAAATAATTAAGCTTTTATAGAAGAAGCTCAAAATATGTGTTTAAGAATTTAACAGTTCATCAGTTTAACACAAAATCGCTTAATAAACTCATATTGTTTGTATACGAAAACAGCAGCAACAAAATACAACATATAACAAAAATAATTTGAGAGGAAAAATCAACACGAGGAAAAACAATCTTTTGATTAACAACATTGTGAAACTGTCTCTTTGCCTTTTTGCCTGCAGCTAATGAGCTTGTTTATATCCGTTGTCCAGGTCCATGTCCATGTCCTTGTTATTGTTGTTGTTGTTGTTGAGTTTGTTGTTTTTCACATTGTTGCTGCTGTCGCGTCAGCATCTGCGTTTATAATCGTGTTCGAAATTTGCCTGCAAAATGTGATCATCCAATTGTTAATTGTTGTTTTTTTATTTTGTTTTTTTTTTCTATCTTTTGGATTTGGTACAAATCGCTCATACGCACCGTGAGCGCTCCAAATGTCACGTTGACAGTTGTCATCGGTGCTCAGTCGAGCCGATTGTCCGTCTCTCTCTCTTTTCGGCCGTTGTCAAAATGCCAAAATTCTTTGTCATAGTCGTATAATTAAATTTAAATGTTTGCGTTGCGAGGCCTGGCAACGACATTGACAACTTGGAGATAAGGATAGACAGGGACAGGGACAGATTAAGAGAAAGCAAGAAAGAGAGGGAATGGCAGATTCAGAGAATAAGGGGAAATGCTAGTGGGACAGCGAATTGTAGCGACATTTATATTAATAACAGCAGATAGGTTGTTAAATTTTTAATGAACCAGTCACAGCAGCAGCAGCAACAACAACAACAACGATGACAACTGAAAATCGTCAGCGCACGTTAACAATTATTGAAATTATCCTGCAGGATACTGACGACCGTCTATCTGATAAATGCTGGTACTTATCATAATTGAAAAGCCAAAATAAAACGAAGTGCGCAAAATATAACGAGGGCCCAATTAATGTGCTTGCTTGGCGTGCAGATACCCTTTAGAAATCAACTAGTCTTTCTGTGCTCTTTAAAACTGACAACATTATTAAAAAAAAACCTTTTCTGTTTATTATATAACAACAATAAGAAGAAATTCTATGAGTTTTCCAAATCATTAGGTATACGTTATGAAAAACTGCCTTTGTGTCGGTCAACGACAGCTTATACATAAATATTATAGAATATCGAATCCCTTTTCGGATCATAGGTCCACATATTATTATATAGCTAAAAATTATATATTTAAAGACATACATATTTATATATAAGTTACATGCATATATACAAGTTAATTTGTATATAAGACCCATATTTATTTATCAGATTTTCATAGGGTATTTGAAATTAAAGGGAAACGCTGCAATCAATTGAATTGAAATGAGTCTGCGCCCAAATCGAATATCAAATTAAAATAAAAATACAAGTAAGGTATATTATATACTCATATACTATAGGAGTAATTAAGCTGCTGTCATCTAGTGCTCAATTCAGTTAAATTTAATTTTGTGCAGCTCAGTGCAGATCAGCTGAGCTCAGTAAAGTCATATTTTCTGGATATCACAAGCTCAGCTGAATAGGTTCACGACTTTCATATAAGTAAATGGGCCAAATTTCAAAACCTGAAAAAATTGATACAATTTAACGAAATAAATTGTATTTGATTGATAATTCAGTTGATAATGAGATGCACCAGTTTGCGGATTCTAACGCAATTACAAACACAAAAATTATTTTATTTTCCAATAATCAACTTTATTTCTGATGTTTTATTTTATGAGACATCGAAAATATTCACCAAATATTACTATTAATCGATTGTTGTTGTCATTATTAGTAATTCTTGTAGCCTCATAGACAATGGTTGACTTGAAATAGATAGTTTAATCATTAATATATTTAAAATAAAAAAAAGTGAAATTATTATAACCATTTTTCTTACTTCTTCAAAGAGGAAATTACATTTGAAAACGCAGTTTTTCACATTTTCTATCTGGGATTTGAACCCTTGGAAAACATGAAATGCACCAGGATTCCTAGGGTATTTTGGCAATGTTGAAATACTCTTGAACGAGATAGATGCAATTTGTTTTCAATAATAATTGACTGTCGAAACTTTTGTTGTTGTGCAAGTTCAACAACAGAATTAACTGTCAATTGGTGTCAATTCACGCATTGCTACTTCCCCCGTCCCTCAATTAACTTGTCTCTCTCTCCCTCAATCCCTACACTTACAAAAATATGCCATGCTGAAATTAGGCACGACCGAATTTAAATTTATACCGTTTCGTTCGTAAAATTTTTAGATTGCTTTGTTCTATAAATCTTTAATTCCGTATGAATCGATATACTTCTTAAGATTTTTTTGTTCTTAAAATAGTTTTGTTCAGGATTGAAAGGAAGTTAAAAATAAGTTCGTTTCGTACATTTTGGGATATTTCATTTTCGTTGTCTTGGATCGATGGTAAAATCAGCACCTATTCGAAAAGTTCGTTTACCAACAAAACACTAAGGTTGTCAAATATTTTTCAAATATCGTATCGATAATATTTTTTGTTTTGAAAAAAATACCAAAATGATATTTAATATATTAATTTAAAATATCGATATATTTGACATTTTTATTATTTCCTTTTTTTTTCTCACAAAAAGAATTTTAGTATGTAATAAGAAGATACATTGTTTATTACTTTGATTTTAGTATTAAATAAGATACTTTTTTATTACATTGATTGTGCAGAAATTGCACTTTGCCGTGCCATTTTTATATTCGCAATAATTCGATTTTACAAAATTTTTATTCATTTCGCTCGATCTCACAGTTTTCGCTTGTTACTCAGACTACAGAGTGACCAACGCAAAAATATCATAAAATATCCCATATATCAGTTTTGGGAAAAAAATCGATATATTGATATTTTGATATATTATCAACAACCCTACCTGAAATATCACCGATAAATCTTATTTTATCATTTCCGTTCTTACAAAAATCGAACTTGAAATAACACTTTTGTTCTTAACTTTAGAAATTCCGGATTAAGACAGCAACAATACGTAATTATCGACTGTTTAAGTACGAAAATCTTGATTTTTTTCTGAGTGTATGTCTCTCTTTGGCCTGCGGGGAGGTTAACAATTATCAAAGTTATCAGTTGCATCAGGCCTACAAGTGCACATGTTAATTAATAATAAACTATACATAACCTACAACAACTCAAACGCCAACTTTACTACTCCTTTTGGAGAAGTATCCCCTTTCACACACACACACACACACACACACACACACACACACACACACACACACACATACACATACACAGCCATTGTGGCAGATTTACTAAATGGAATGTTGCCCTTAACTATGCGGCTGGTTTTAAATTGTTGTTATTTCCACCCCCTCGGAGGAAACACTCGACGAATGAGCTACCCCCCATGGGGGTAGGAGATAGAAGCAGCCGCTCTACATTGCAACCCAGACGACTGACGGTCCTCTGATAGTATAACTCTCGGAGTGTTCATAAATCTCTTAAAGCTAGGGGCTCAACTTTTGCGCTTTATGTATGCGTGACTTATGTTTACAGTTTATTTATTATTTAAAACATTACAGACAAATGGGCCGGGCAATGCTTTTTCGCCGAGCAAAACAAAGATAAACATTTTATTTAAGCCCAGAGAGAGAGACGAGAAGCAGTAGACAGAGATAGAGATAGAGAGAGTGAGAGTGAGAGAGACAGTATGAGGCAGTTTCACCTCGGGGAAGCCAAAAGCCTTGGGGACAAACTCGACTTCCACTTTAACTTGGACTCCATTTATATGTGTCCAAATATTTTTCAATACTTTGTCTCACTTACGCACTCTCTCCCTGCCCCCTACTCTCTCTTTCTCTCTCTTTCTTACCAGCGGTCCGTCTTTTTCTCGTCGCTGAAAGAGAACACAAGTCTAATGCTAAATTAAGCTGAGCAGCTGAAGGCGTTTTGGGAGTCCGATTAGAGGCCAAGCGGAAGCAGCGACCCTCAAACCCCGCGCATTCCGCACCCCGTACCCCTCTCCACTCACACTCTGCCTCTCACAGCACGGCAAACTGTGCAAGATCCAATGACAAACAAGCCAAATAAAACCCGCAGCCAACAAGAAACATACAAAAATAACAAAGGAATAAACAGAAAATGTGGCACAACCTGAAGATATGCGGGCTGTAAAATAGGCTGAAAGGAGGAGGGGGCCGACTCAAGAAAACCCTTTTAAGACATTTGAAACAAAAACAAAAAAAAAACAAACTTAAAAAAAATTGTTTAGATGCCAACACAGTGTGCGTGTCTTTGTTTGCATATTAAATTCGCGTTGCATACTTTTTGGGCGATAATGAAGGCATTTTTGCGCGAATGACTACAATTTGGAGTTGGAGGCGCTGGGAATGGTCCCAAGGTGCCAGCAAATGCTGTGAAAAGGTTCCCACAAGAGTATGTCTGGTATGTGTGTGTGCCTGTATGTGTCGCCTCAATTAACTGACAAAACGAAGACAAGTCGAACAATGTGCGAGTGCCATCCTCTTAAGCGGATATCTCTAATAAAACACAGAACTTCGTTTGCTCTACTATAGAAAACAGCTGTAGTTACACTCAGCCTACATTTACAACAAGTTATGCAAACATCTCAAATCCTTAAACAATTTAACAGCAAAAAAAGAAAACAACAAAACGAAACGAAACGAAACGTAAAGGAAATGAACGATTTGCTTTGAGAAAAGCTAAATAAATTTTCATTTGCGTGGGACGTAGATTAAATCTAATTGCAGACTAAATAAATTTGTGACTCAAATGGCATTTACATACATATATACATAAGTATTCAGATGAACTTTTATTTTTGTAGTTATATGACAAAACCAAGCATAATACGAGTATGTAGCCAAAAATGTAATGGGAATAATATGAGAAAAGGAGACCATATACAATAATAGTAAATTAATAATAAAATAACAAATTAAGTATGTGTCAACATATGAAATTCCTGCACTGATTGACTAACAGACAGACTAATTGAAAATCCATACAATGCAAAAGCCTAAAGTGTTGGCAAATAGGTTCTAATAGTTTAATACACTGTTAACTGAGCTCTTTAAAGACAATATCATGAAATTTATCCCACATCTTAACAAGTGGAAATGATGTAGAAAACTTGTATATATATGTTATATGTTTTAGCTTAAACTCTGGCTTAGAGGCATTCACTTTGGAATGCAGTGGCTATTAACTAATTAACAGTATTCCAAGAATTTAATGAATATTTTAATAAACCTGTAAATTCCAGCGTCCTCAGCAAGTATCAAAAGTATTTTCTCTTTTGTTTTACACAAAATCAAGTCGGATGAATTATTTTATTTATATTTTAACACAATTTATAAAATGCATTTTCCAATTTATTAGTAAAAATATTTTAAATCAGAATTAATGTAATGAAGCAGTTAAAAATAAACATCTTTTTTTAAAAAAAACTATTATTAACAACCATTTCATTTTAAAACCATTTCGAAACTTTCTTTCAACTTTAATTTTATTTACATCTTTTCCAAACTGTGAACTTTTCTGTTTAAATATTAGTAGGGATTAAAATAAGTGTACTCATTTTTTTCTTTTTTAAGTACAACTTTACAGCTTATACAACTTATTTTTGTTGAAGTCTTTTAACTAATTGGAAAAAAATTGACTACTAAATCGCATATTAAATTATGCAACGTCATTAAAAAGCAAGAAAATGCCGTGTTAATTGGTTCTTGACGCAAAACTGTTAATTAGCACATAATGCAACATAAGTGCGTCCCCATGCCTCATTAAAAGTATAACAAAAACAACAACAAAGTAAAACAAAGAAAAAGAACGGGTAAGGGAAAAGCGAATACTTTATATTAAGCATACGCCACGTGTCACATTTGCAAAGTCAGTTGGGTAGAATGGGAACGACAGACTTGATAAGGATAAGCAGATGGGATAATCTCAGAGAACATCATATATGTATGTATATAAAGAGAGGGATAAGAGAGACAGCCAACCAGGTGTGGGTAGCTTAACAAAAGAAAGAGAAAGCAAACGTAAATGAAATGAAATGAAATGGAGAGAGAAAAGTAAATGAGAAAGAGATGACAGAGCTTCCTGGCTTGTTATTGTCGGAAAGCCGCTGACGCTTAAGGCTAAGCAGCCACAAAGTATGCAATGCTTTCGCTGCCGCTGCCGATGCCGATGCCGATGCCGCTACCGCTGCTGCTGCAACCTCAGCACGTGCAACAAACTGGCAAACGGACAGGCAAAAGACCTTCAATAAAGTCACCGAGCACACAAAAAGCAAGGCAAAGCTGAAAAACGGGTGGAAAGGCAAAAAATAAATCAGCAAAAACAAAAAAAAAAAAAAAAAAAAAAAAAAAATTAGAAAAAGAGAAAATCGAGCACATTCCTCAACAAATTTTACCTGTTAACTTTTAGAAGAGTGAGCAAGATGGAATAATGATTGCAAAATAGGGGAAGAACTTAATAAACTGAGCCACAGCCGTTGCACAGTGGGGCCATTTCTCATTTTGCGTTGCAAAAATCATATCCTTTAAGCCAGTGTAGATATTTTTAAAATTTAAAAAGCAGAAAGTTTCTTCTTAAATGAAACACAGGCATTTACATTTTTGTCCAAAATATAAATTTTTTACGTTTTTCATCTTTTAAATAATATTAGTTAGTATTTAACAAAGTTTCGTTACGCTAAAATTTAGCCTAATTTTTGTGATATTTTTAAACACCGCAGGGATAAAAGGTCATCACGTGAAAAAACCAATTTCGATGGCAAATGATAAAATTAAATGAACGTACTTTTCATATGAAATCAAACTTATAAAAGTTGGTTAGCATATCTTTTCTACAATTCAGTTTAAAATTTGTATATTTTGTAAAATTTGCACACAAAAATGAGTCAACTTTGAGAAGCTGCCAAACCCACAATTCTAAACCGATTATAATAATTTTTTGAATTCGTAATCATTGAAGATTTTTCTTTCATATATTTCTTTTAACGAGCTCTATGGTCAAAAAAACGATTTTCGCCACGCTTTTCGGCCTGCGGTCCCAGTGTGCGTTGTTCGATTTGCGTCAACAGAATGTGCTTGGTAATTGAGTGTGGGTTAAAGTAAGGCAGTGGCTAGCATACGAAACTTATCGGAGGGGGTATCAAAGGGAAGTGGAAGCACCATTCGTGTTGAGTAGTTTATTTGTTTGCTTAACTCTTTCGATATAGTGTACATTAGGACGCCGTTCAATTAAAAATTCTGGTCATTCGTAAGCCAGGGAAGGAGACAAAACACGCTAGCACTTCCGAGTAGAAAGCTGCACAGCTTTCTGGTGAAAGCTTTTACAGTGCTTTTCACCTCAGAGCTTTTGCTTAGTACAGACATCTGGCAGAGCTTTCACTTGGCGTGAAAGTTTTGCCATCCAGGTTAAAGCTTCGAACAATAAAAGCTATGTAAGCTTGAAAAGCTTTTGCTTGAGCTACATAGCTACTGTGCTTTTTGTTGTAGCGGGTCAGGAATTTAATGGATAGCTTTTTACAAATGACAATAAAAAGTTTTAAATAAGAATACTTCAATGGAATACGATAGAAGGGTTAAGAAAAGAACAAAGTAATTAAGATTGGATAGAATGAATTATAAAATAATTAAAAACAATATACACATATTTTCTTTATAAATATAACAGGGTATGATAAGATGGGATGTGATAAATTTATTATAATATACAGGATTGGACGGAATAGTCTGGCATAAAAAATTATGGGGTGGTATAAGATATACTTACATAACATATAATGAGATATTATTGAGAAGATTAAAATAGAAAGCAAAAAAGAATAGGATAAAAAATGATATAACAGAACAAACAAAATGTATAAAATAATTTACTTATTTACATACCGATTTTTTTTTAGATCAAATAATTTGGACTTCTCTGAATTTTTTCTTGTGAATTTTTGAATATTGTTGCCATTTTATTATCGTAATATCTTAATTTAAGAAATATATCGTGAGTACATACTTAAAAACTTTAAGCTAAAATCAAGTTTATAAAACTTAGATTATTTTTCTGTGTAGGTGTGGTGGAAAAAAGGAAAAATATAAACATGTTAGATTTGATTTCCTTAAAGATAAAAAGTATACTTTTAAGTTAATAAACGGGTATAATTTAAGCTAAAATAAAGCTCAAACTTTACTAAAATGTGTTTTTCTCTATTCTTTTTCTTTACAGGTAAGTCAAAGCTGAAGTCAGATTTCTTTCCTTTACACTCGATATCCTGATATGGCCTGTGGTAAGCTGTCAAATGAGCCAAAAGCAAATTTTATCAAGTTTTAGCGTTGGATGGGTGGGTTTTTTTTCTTCTTCTTCTTTTTTTTTTTTTTGGTATCGTGCGGTAATTTTGGCATTTTTGGCCACGGTCTAAAGGCCCATCATGTTTTGCCCTGATGGGCGTCCATTTTACATAAATAACAATCAATAAGGTTACTTAGTGCAGGAGTTTCAAATGTTACGTGTACGCAACTGGTTGTCGATTGAGGGGAAGGATGTGGAGGCCCAAAGGCAACCGGAAAAACAATCAGCAACACGTTGAACCTTGGCATTTTTTCGCTTTGGCGGTTTTTTTTTATATTTTATGATTAACTTTGGGCGCGTTTGTTGCTGCAGCTGCTTGTTGACTTGCCACGCCCCCTCGTCCCGCCCAAACGCCTCAATATGGCGATAGGCATGGCCAATAGCACTAGACCCGAAGCTGCAGCAGCTTATTTGTTATCAAGTGCAACAGCACAAAGTAAAAAAACAGTTCAAAAAAAAAACAGAAGAAAAAAATATTTAAAAAAAATGAAAGAAAGAAAAAATGTATTTTAAAACGTATGCAATTTGTTGCCTGGCAGTCACGCCCACCCGCTGGCCAAGGCAACTGCAACAGAGTTTACTCTTTTTCTCTGAATGTGTGTGTTCTGTGTGTCACACACACACACACACACACGCAGACAAAACACACAGCGAAAACAGATTTCAAAGCGCAGGAAATTGAAAGCATTAAAAAATGTGAAAAACGAGATGAAATTGACTTTGCACAAGTCGCACGACTAGGCGAATACCCCGTACAAAATATATACATATGTTTAGAGTGTGTCATACTGTGGTCCATCGCCAAAGCTGATAATTTTTGATATAAACCTCGCCTGGAATTATAAAAGTAGAAATTATAAAAGCTCGAAATTTCATCGAATTTTCAAAACTTAAGCTGACTTGAACTTTACAGGGTATTTGCTATTCAAGCACTGACGACAGTCATCAAATGTAATTGCAAAAACCATTGAGAAAAATTGTCTTTCAAAAAATTTTGAGAAAGTGTTTATAATAATAATAATGAAACTAATTATTAAATTATTGTACTATCAATTTTATTGATATAATATTAATTATAATAATTATACTATTATAAATAATAAATTTCATTAAAATTAAATATACAAAGCTGTTGATAATAATGTATCAATGAAAAGTATCTTAACTGTAAAATGTATCTTAACTGAAAAGTTGTGTTAGGAAACGTTATGTAAATCTCGCACTAACAACATTCAAAACAGACACTGACTGAATGTGATTGTTGCTCTTGTTGTGGTTCTCAATGTTGTTGTTGATGTTGTTATAACCTTGTTGTAACTCTTGTGGGTCCACAACATTTACATCTATGTATCTGTAAAGCGACTGCCTCCTGGGTGCCATTTTCCATTCATTATTTAGCTGCTGCTCTCTATTCTGTTGTTCTTGTTGTTGCTGTTGTTGTTGTCCATTCTATGTAGAATGTTGTTGTTGTTTGTCAAAGCACAAAGCACAGCATGAAGCAGCAGCAACAGCAACAGCAACAACAACAACAACAAAAAGAAAACAGTTTCTTAATAAATGCCGTAGAGAAAAGCTTAGTGAATTTTTTAATGCGCTTCTCATATAAATATCATCTGGTGACCAAAGCATCATATCGATTAATTGATTAAAATAATTAAACATTCTCAACAAGATTTTATTTCATTTTAGATAGTTTAATTAACAAAATGTAGAAATTCAATTGGCAGGCGCAAAATTTAAACAATCGCAGCTAATGGGACCGTTGGGTCCTTTTGGTAAAATTTATTTTTTTTTAATTCTAATCAGAAATACGCGTCGATTGATACCTCGATCACCCAAATCCGACAACAAGTTCAAAAGATGATTAAATCTTAAATTTTTAGTGGACTTTGTTTGTCTGTTGTTTGTTTGTATTCAAAAACCTATAAATGTATGTTCTACGACTTTTTAAATTTTCCCGCTAGCTTAGCGGGAAAACGCTATTTCGGCACTGCGCAAAAAGTAATTTTTATGTACAAAAAAACTCAGCCTTTTTGCACACAGTGCAAAATTCGAATTTTAAGGTATTGTTATTTAAAATTTCTTTAATATTTTTATATTAAACTTAATTTCGTTCGTCACAAAATAGGATATCAGAAATTTTGGGGCTAGAATATGCTTTCGTCACTAGACTTTTACCTCGTGTAGTGTTTTTTTTTTGTATGTACTTATTTCGAACGAGAAACAAAAGTAGCATAGGTTTTAATGGGTCCTTAAAATTGTATATTAATAAACCCAAGAACTATATACCAAATACTCGTTTTTTTTGTATTTTTATTTATTTGTTTTTTATATTGGGAAAAATCAATTAATCGGTTAATTTTTTAAGTGTTTAAATTAAGTGAAATTAAGTACTGCAAGATGTTTGAGATAAGAGGAGACAAACAAATGAATGGTATTAATTATTATATTCAATATAATATTATATATATATTCATCAAAAAGTCGATTTAATACGCTTCAGGGATTTCGGATATCTTTAATCTAATTATGATTTAATGTCCTGCGATGATTTCTGTTTTGAATAGCAAATCTTATAGCATATGGAGTTATATACAGTAGGGATTCATTAAGCTGATAGCATTGGGTGTTCGGTGTGGGATGTTTCGGTTGTCGGGTGTCGGAGGCTTATACCCAAAGATCTTGGGCGCTAGGTTTATGCAAATGATGCCAAAGGGCAATGCAAAACTGGAAAGTGACAAGGCTTGTTGCTAGAAGCCATAAACGTAAACATAACCAAATCGCAGCTGCGACCTGGTCGAGGTAAAAGCCAGGATGAGCAGGAAATTAAGGTGGAATGGAAGATGTAGAGGGTGGTAGATGGATGTGCAGGTGAAGGTGATGAGCAGCAGCAGGCGATGTCATAAAAATTAGCCACCAAGGAGCAAATATATCAGCGCATCCAATTGCTTATTGCCCTCTTCTGTGTTGACGATAGCAATTTTCATTTTGGCCAAAGTAGAAGCATGCTGATGGATAACTCTCGACCTGGCAGATGGCCTTGAGAAACAAGCGTCAGATAATTGCAATGCGAGCCCGCAGCTCAACTCGCTAGTGAAGCAGGAGCAGGAGCAGGAGCAGGAGCAGGAGCGGGACTAGAAGCAGGAGCGGAAGCGGGAACAGGTAGCGGGTCAAGGGTGTCGTGTGACATCTTTTGCGCACTTTGTATATGTTTTCTTATTGGATTGCCAAGCAAAGAAATTTGAAACTTTTCTGGGACACTGGGACGACCCAAGAACATTGTGGACTGTTGATGGACCCCGTGTTAGGCACCTGAGCCAACTCAATAGCCAATAACAAAATGCCAACCAACTGCAGCCAAGCCCCGAAGTGCCAACTCGCGGGTCAGTCGTCTTAAGGTTACACAAAACTGATGCCCCGACACTTAACCGTAAATGACAGCATCTGGCTTTGGAAAAGCGAATGGGAATGGACCAAGGACAGTTAGTTGACAAGTGGAATGTGGAATGGGAAATGGGAAATGGGAAATGGAACAAGTTGAGTCAAAGAATACCAGATGATATCTTGTAATCAAAACTGCCTGTTGTACAACTAAACTGCGAAATGTTTTTAAAAATGATAATATTAAAATTTTCAATTTCCCATAAATTTCGCACAAATTTGCAAAGCACGCATATGAAAACCCTAATTATCTGGGGTGTTCCACAAATACAAACCAACTAAGAAGCCAAGCACCCCTGCATGATGTTTCTTTTAAAAGTTTTTGTAAATTATTGTTGAAATTATTTGAAAACTGTATTTGAATTATTGATATTAAATTAAAATACATCAACAATTCGACAGCTCCAAAAATCGGATCAATGGAGTTAGTTAATATGATGTTCATTAAAAATCTACAATTTACGGGAGTTTGTTCATCGTTGTAAATTTGAAAAGATAGGTTCAGTCGTTCAGTTTTTGATAAACGACTGAAGAAAATGGTTTATATTCGAACCATTTTTAAAAGACTGGAAATTGAATTTGTGACCTCTTGACCTTGGAATTATATCTGTATATTTTCTACGAATGAAATGCTAGAGCATTACGTTTTTAAATTTTCAAAAATTAATGTTGGAAAACTCTATTATATTTCATGCTTTTTCGGTAGCGATTTTTTTTTTTTTTTTTTAAATGAATTTTCCTAAGCTTTTCTGAAAAATAGGTGAGTAGCATCGCTTTTAAAGTTGACTCGAATTACTTGTAAACAATATGTATTCAAATTGTTCTTCTATTTTTAATCTTTTTTTGTGGTGTGTCTATACAATATTTCTTATCGAGCGGCTTTAAAGTGGTAAATAAGCCAGTTCGCGAACCAATCCTAAGTCTAGATATTTGGTTCGAGCCACTGAAGCAAATCTTTAACATTTTGAGGGCATATAGCTTTCTAACCGTCATATATTTAAAAAAAATAATCATGGAAAACTTTGAGTCATAATCAGGAGATGATCAGTATGCATTTTAATGAAAAAATATGTTACACAGTGTTAGCCAAGACATGAACCGGGAACAGCAGTGTGTCAGTTGTGCCAAATGAGACAGAGAGATCCAAAACTAATGCAAATACAACTCCAAGCAAATTGAAGAGTCGAAATGGGTAGAGCGAAGGTGTAATAAGTCAAAAGAGAGAAAGAGAGACAGAGAGACAGAGAGAGAGAGAGAAATACAGATGCAGGCGAGCAGCAATGCGTAAATGATGTTTTCAAGTGCAATGCGCAACAACAACAGTAACAATAACAGTAACAACAATAACAGCAGCAGCATTATAAAGAACAACAAGAACAACAACAACAACAGTAAAGCATGCTATGATAGCAGAGACGCCAACGCTGGCAGCGCAGCAACGGAATAAGAGTGCGCACTTGTGTGTTGCTGCGCAAAGAGAGCGAGCGGGAAAGAGAGCGGAAGATATAAATGACTATGCCGTGTTCCCATACACACACACACACACACACACTGAATCGCTCGCTCTCGCTCTTTCACACACACTGTGCTGTTGTTGACGTTTGTCCAGCAAAAGAAAAGCAATTACAACAATAGCAGCAGCAGCAGCCGATAAGAAGCAACAACAACAACAGCAACTACAACTAAATGAAAATAAAGAGTTTGACAAAATTGCAGTCGTCAAATCATTTTTGAGCGATTGCTCTCTGCGCATGCAGCCTCCCAACAACAAAATTAGCACACTAATAGCAACAACAAGCACAACAGTAACAGCAACAACAATAACAATTACGATAGCAACAACAACAACAATCAGTGCCAGTCAATCGTAAAAATTGAGCTTAAGCAGCTACATGTAAAAAAAAAAAAACTACAGTTGGCAAAATGATGCACAGCCTACGCACAGTGGGAAAAACGGCTAGACTTGCTGATAAAAATTAATATCTACGAAAGTATTCAACACATCGTCTGTCTATTATTTCTTGTCCTTAAATAATACAATTTTTTATCATAAAATTTAATTATTATACGTTTTGTTATAAAAATTAACTTTGTTTAAAACTTAAACTGGTCCTTAATTTTAAGCAAACAATTAAAACTTATATGTAATTATTTACCGTCTCTGATCTTTAAAGAAGGACATTTTTTGTTTATACATTTTTAGGTTAAAACATAAAAAAAAGAACTTAAAAAATTCTAAAATTGTGTAAAAGTGACTAAGTCATATAAAAAAGGGAACCCTTTGAGCGAAACACTAAAGTTGAGTGACTAAACATACAAAAGAAAAAATAACGAAAAAAAAGGATTACAAGAAGGTACTAACAGCAACCAAATTTAGACCTTCACTTTTAGAGATCGTAAGATGCACATCGCGAAAAGCACTTAAAACGATGGAAATACGAACAAAATTTTGACAAATTTGTCACTTGTCTTTGCACTCGTTTTAAGCATTGCAGGTCTTAAAAATAAATGTCTTCCTGCGTATTAGATCAAATGGTTTTGATTTAAAAATGATTTCGTACTTACAATATTAATTTCGTTTCAAACTAATATTACTTGACTTAAGTACAAATTTTACTTTTAAATATTTGATGCTTTGAGTACGGAATACTTTACTTTTTTTCTGAGTGTAATAGCAAAGAATTCATTACTAACTAGTTAACAAACTAGTGTATTTAATGCTGTGCTATTTTTTTTTAATAAGTAGATATGTTATTCTGAAGCAATGTCAATTTAGTTCAATTAAAAAAATATCAGTTGATTAACACTTAATGTAAAGAGCTTATAGATAAAATTAGTCAAGTTGTTATTTTGACAAAATTAAAATACTCACATTTTATTAACAAAAATCAAATACATATCTTCTCTTTGCTTTTATAAAATCAATTATAAAAACAACACAATTTCGTTATCTTAATTTAAAAAATAAAAGTCAAATTTAAGATTTTTTTCAACAATTTTTTGGCGAGCTGAACTTTAATAGATATATAATAGATATTCGGGCTTTTTGGGTTATCTCTTTCGTCAAGATTTAGCGGAAGTAAAAACTTTAACTTGTTCTATTTTCATTTTGGTAATATTTTGCTTATTGTATACACCTTGAGTTGGTGAATTTAAGTCTAATAAAGGGAAAAAAATATTATTTTTTTTAAGCTTAAGTGCAACGTCAGAAAATACATATTATGAAATCCTGTAAAGTGCAATAAAAGGCCTGTATTAAAAAAAATGAGATATAATTCGAGATTCAAGTAAGTCTAGCTTTTAGTTCTACTGTGCCAAGCAGCGAGCGTTCGACGTCGACGTCAACGTCAGCGTCAACGCCAGCGTCTACTACTATTTTTGCGCACTTCATTCAGGTTGAACGGCAGCGGCATAGTAGACGTAGACGTAGACGTAGACGTAGTCATAGAAAAGCGACAGTAAAGCGCCGCTCAGTCTCCACACAGCTTCCGTTGGCGTGCTTTGGGCTTTGGTGTTGGTGTTGGCTTTGGCATATTGTTGTTGTTGCTTTTGGCGCCGTGCGTGGTCGCTCGGTCGCTCGGTCGCTTGCTCGCTCGCTCGCTCGGTCGGTCGGTTGTTCACATTCGCACATTCGGTCGACGTCGTCGTTGGCGTTGCTCTCACACAAAAGCGTTGGCGTCGCGCGTCGCTGGCTCGGTTTGGGACCAGTGTTGTGCGGTCGCTGCAGCTGTGAGCATCGCGAGAGCGCGCCGCGTCGCTGTCGTGTCTCGTTCATATGTGTGCGTGCGTCTGTGTGTGTGTGTAAGACAGACAACAAAACGGTGAAACGCGCTCAAAACAAACAAATGCACAAAAAAAGCTCTATAAAATTTAATGCATTATTTCTCTTCTTCATTTCATTTTTTTTTGACAATTTTTTTTTTGTTATTGTTGTAAAAGTGCTTGGTAGCGCTGCGGGCCGGCGACTGCCGCAGTAGCAGCAGCAGCAGCAGCAGCAGCAGCTGAAGCAGCATCAACGACGCCAACGAAAGAGGCGCACAAAGCAAACAAAAATTACATAAAACAACAGAAAAAAAAGCGGCAAAAAATAAAGCAAAAGCAAAACGAAGTTAAACAGTTGCTGGTGGTGGGGGAGGGGCAACAGAGCCAAAAACAAAAACAAAAGCAAAAACCAAAAACAAAAACAAAAAAAAGCCGAATCTAAATTAAACTCGTAAATCAAGGCAAATCACACAGCGCCAGCAGCGCAGTCACAGCTGAAGCAGAAGTAGAAGCAGCAGCAGGAGAAGAAGAAGAAGCAGAAGCAGAAGCAGAAGCAGAAGAGAGCTGATTGTGTTGGGAGTTGTATTAGAATAATATTAATAATAATATTAATAATAATAACCGCTTATCAAATGCAGCGACGTCGACGTCGCGCACCGCGTGCGTAAGTGTGCGTTGGTGTGTGTTTATGTCACTGTCTGTGTGTCGTCGCCGTCGCCGTCGTCTGTGCATGTGTGCGTGAGTGTGTGCGGCAAGGTTTTGAACTGGCGGCCAAAGGCGACAACGCCACCGCCGCCGTCGGAGCAGCAGGTGCAGCGCGTCAACGTCAGCGTCAGCGTCGCAGCCAAAGTCTAACGGCAGCAGCAACAGCTTTAACAACAACAGCAACAGCAACAACAACTAGTGCAACTGCAGCTGCATCCACACAGACACCAACACCAACACAGACATTTAGAACAAGACATTTGCTAAAAGCAACAGCGAAAGTGAAAAAGAAGAAAAAGTGGAAGCAAATCAGCTTTGTCGATGATACGCTGCAGTCGACGTCGCTGCTAGTGCCAATATCGGCGTCGCAGCAACGCAAACGATCCACATGCAGTGCGCCGCCAGCGCTTGAAGCGAGCAGAGCAACAACAAGAGCAACAAGAACAACAACGGCAACAACAAAATTACCACTCTGCATCTCATGCACGCACTATCATTCTCACTCCCACTCTCACTCTCACTCTCAGCCACACTCACACTCTCACTCTCAATCGCAGTCGCAGTCGCGGTCGCACTCTCAATCGCACACAGCGACAGCGGCTCGTCGTCTGAGTAAATTTTTAAAGCAAACCGCACAAAAATCAAGCAGCGCCAACGACGCAACAGCGCCGCCGGCAGCGCAGCGACGCAAATCGTCGGCTGCATCGATCATTGTGGAAACGGCATTAAACGCTGCCGCTGGACGCTGTGCTGGTGGACGGGCAGAGAAGGAATCTGCAACGGTATTAGCAACAGTGGGAGTGGGAACTGTGGGAGTGGGAGTGGAAGTGGGAACAGTGGGAGAGTGTGGGCATATTGCAAGTCGACATAGCAGCAGCGCCACTGCATGTACCGCAACTGAGGACGGTAGCAATAGCAACAGCAACAATACAGCCACAAACGCAACAACAACAACAGCATCCGCATCCGCATCGACATCCGCATCAGCATCGGCAACTGCAACCACATCAACGTGGTGCGGCAGCATCAACTTTCTGGTGTATATGGTTTGCTCATTTTGTTGCTGCTGCTACAATTTTCGTAATTCTCCAACAAGGTTAGTATGTAGTACCCTCCAAAAAAAAAAAAAACAACTCCAATTCCCCATAATATAGTTTTAAGCCCCTTAGATCCTTAATCTTTAAAACGATTCTTACAAACTTTTCTTTCATCCAAGTTCGTTATTATTCATTAAGCTCGTTCCTTTCCAAGGATTTACTTAGAGTATAGTTCTTCCCTTACACTCCCTAATCCTTTTTCCTTCCAACATTACACTCTTTTACTAAGTTATTCCATTTAATTTCTTACCACTATTTTCTTTTAACGTTCCACTTGGTTTTAAAAATTATTCTTTTTAATATAGTGTACATGTCCTAGTAGTACGTATCCTTAAGCCCGTTCCTACCCAACGATTTAAGTATATTTCTTCCCTTTGATTTCTTAATCCTTTTCTTTTCCAACATTACATTTTTTTTTCAAAGGTCTTCCATTTAAAGTCTTACCACTATTTTCCTTTAACGCTCCACTTGGTTTTTTAAATAATTCTTTCTTTGTACATATTCCCCAACTGTGTTCGTTTCCTTATTCCAAAATTCATGTTGTCTTGTTTTCCCAGGTCCTTTTGACTTTTACAAATCAGTCTTACTTTTAAAATCTATGACTCTAACCTTAGCTAGCTATAAGCATATCTTATTCCTTTCTATTTTATAAACTTATAACTGATTCAAGAGATTAATTGATTTTATTTTTAATCACATGGTTTGTGTTGTAGAATATCATACTGCAACTACATGGAAGTAGTCTAAAAATTAATTGATTTAACATCTCAGACTTGATAACCATTGCAAATTAACTATTAATTCTTATTGTGCATATGGTACGATGAAGCATCGTACCTTCATATATGTTAGTTTTTAATTTCTTGGGAAAAGTGTTGAATAAATAATCATCCATTCTTCTTCTTTACCTATATACAGAGACTGTAACAAGTTACATATATATCATTTTGGGAATCCCAAGGCTCTGAAGATTTTCTTATTGGAAAGTCGCTATAAAATAGATTTAAATATGTATTTAACTGATCTTTTTATCCAAAAGATATGATTTTATCCTGCTGGTGTTATAAAAAGTTTTTGAACTTGCTGTAGATTATATAAGATATAGGAATATTTTATTGAAAAATTAATATAACAATTTGGATTTATCAAAAAATGATTATAACAAATTTTTTGGATCAATCTAATTTTTACTTGTGCACAATTATTTAGTCTATTCTTTATATAAAGTTCTGTTTTTAATGAACTAATTTAACAGTCTTTAAAAATAAGTTGAGATTGCTCACTTTATTCTCAGGTCGAAAGGCATATTGTATCAACCAAAATCAATATGTAAACGTAATTTTTTAAGAGATTTACGGCAAATGCTGAAGCTAGTTTCCATGGTGTAAACACAGACTCATAAAAGATTTACGACTTCAAGTGAAGGCAGCTTTGAAACTATTTCTTACTTTGTGTTCAGAACCCCAATAAAACTAGCAGCTTTAACTTAAGCCGATTGAATGTACTCGCCAGACACAATGTAATTGGTAGTATCTGCAAATTTAGTTGGTTTCTCATAGAAAAATGATTAACGTTGCAGTTCAGTTGAATGAGCAGTATGAATAATTGAAGTGAATGCCTACACATTCACTATATGAGTATTGCGATTTTTTTTTTTCCTCTTAGTTGTATTTGCAGTAAATCAATTGATTAAGCATCTATTTGCAATCATTGATTTCGGTGTTTCCTTTTCCTCTTTGTTTTTGTTGTACTTTCTTTTTTTTTATTACTTTTGATTTGTAATCAGCGCAAAACTCTAGGTTACCATTAACCGCAATCGTCCAACTTGTGACTCCCTCCCTCCCCTTCCCTCGTCGCTCTGTACGTCTCGAACCAAAATCAGAATCGAAATCAAAATCAGGCAAAGATTCAGCCTAATGGCCGAGAGGGTATTGTTGCTATGAAACCCACTTGGGACTAATTATTAGTTCCATTTCCATCTAACGCTCATCAGTCTCCTTCATCTTACTCGCATTGAGAGATGGTGGCAACCATGCGGAGTGGGAGAGAGCGTAAGCGTGAGAGCGTGAGAGAGCAACAAGGAAAACAACTGTCGTCACATATCGTCAAGTGTCGATGTCGACAGCAGCCGAAAGGAGGTGTATGTATATGTATATGTATATGTATGTGATATATGTATTTGTGTGTGTGTGAGTGCGAGTGGGAGGGGAAGGGGAAGCTGACGTTTTCGGACAGTAAGGTCAATCAAACGTTTAGACTTAGATTAGAATGCTTGTAGCTGACGCGAGGTCAAAGTTCAAGGTTGCTGAACACCAACACCCTCAAACACAAACACACACACACAGTTGGTAGCTGGCGTGTGAGCTGCTCAATAAATTTTGTAAAATGCAAAAACCGTTAACTTGTCAATCTCATCAAAGAAAGAAACAACAGCAACAACAACAATGAGAACAAGAACACGCGACAAGCACAAGAACGTCACAAATCCCAATAAGATGTAAAAGCAGAGTAACACTTCAAAGCAGCGACGCGCCGCACACTGGGGCCACAGACCGAAAGTCGTGGCAAAAATCTGTTAGCTAGGCATTCAATAAAGCTTTATATAAAAATTAAGAATCCAAATGCATTCTTAAATCAGGTTAAAATTATGGGTACAGTCTTTAAAAGCTGACCCATTTTTGAGTGCGTGTCCGAATGTTTAAATTTTACAAAAATTACAATATTTTCAAATGATTTGTAGACAAGTAATACAATCGATCTTTATGCTTTTAGTATCATCTGAAAAGTATATAATTTTGTATTCTCTTGGATATTTTCTATACCAGCAAAGCTTTTGAAAAACACCGAAATTAGGCAATTTTCTAATTTGGATGTAACTGCCGCCATATCTAGCCATCATGATATATGTAGTAGCCCTGATTCTTACCAAAAATGATCAGGATACAACGGTCAACATCAAACATTTAATTTGTGTGTTGGGATGAGAATTTTTAAAAATCACATTAGTTTATCATAATTAACGTTGAACTAAGCGTTTCCAATTAATACAGTGATTCAATTTGGTGTTTACAATAAAAAGATGAGTCTATACCTAGTTTCATAAGCCTCGCCTAAAAACTGAAGCATCAGGATGCATTGCAATAATATGTGTCCGACCGTTAGTTTTCAAAATGCAAATGTAAAGAAACACTGTGGACGGCAGTGCGCGCAGTGACGAAGGTGCCAAAGGCGACTAGCAAAATGTACAGATAGAATGGAAAATTTGATACGATTGTTCAATCACCGATCGAACGGTATAGTCTTCACTTACAAATTAAGACTTTTGGTAATCCATCTGGTTCATGAAACAAGGGGTTGTAAGTGGGAGGAGCAAAAATAAAATGATTGCTGGTTTAAACAACAGATAAATTAATTTTTAAATTTTTTAGTCGCCTTCGTTTGTTTGCAACAAAGCGTTGAAAAAGCTCAGATTTTTTCGTAACTAGACTTTTACCTCGTAAATTTGTAATTTTAAGTTTACCAAACATATAATGTTTTGATAAAGATATTTGATCAAAAATGTATAATTAAGATTGAAAAAGTATATTGTATAATAATTTTATTCGTAATATAAGTATGCACAGAATATAGTTTTTCTGATTTGAGCACTGAGTAAGAATTGATTTTAAAGTGTATGAAGTTTTCTGTCATGTTGATTTTTGCAACGCCAAAGGAGAAATGGCTCCACTGTGCGACGCTCCCTCTGCATCGCTGTTGCCGCTCTCTCCTGCTTCTCTCTGCCGCTCTCTGGCAATTCGTTGCTCTCAGCGCTATGTTGGCGTTGTTGTCGCTGCTTTGATTCTCTTCGTTTTGTCATTTTTACCGTTACGCTGCGTGTGTGCGGGTGTGTGTGTGCGTGTGTGTGTGTGTGTGGGTTTTTGCTGTCTGCAGGGAGGCCGGTCTGGCAGGTGCCGTTACTTCATACTGTATGCGTTTGTTTGTTTGATAAACGCATGCGGCGGCTGCGATCATTGTTGTTGTTGTTGCTGTTATTGTTGTTGTTGTTGTTGTTGTTGTTGCTGCTGTCACTGATAAGAATAGTCGGCACACTTTGTAGCTGCTGGTGAACTGCAAATAATAAATAAATATACAACAACATTGTTGTTGCCCTTTTTTGTGTTTTGTTTATCGCAAGCGATAAAATACAGCAGAAGAAGAAAAAGCACAAGATTATCGCGCTCAATGTATTAATAAAAACAAAACAAAAATTAATAACAATAAATATTGAAAAGTACCTTAAACATGTGCAACACATTTTGGTGTCAAGTGCAGAAAAAGTTAACCGAAAAGTAATAACGAATTTTGTATACACTTTAAAGTACAGTCGAACTGCCCTAACTCGATACACTATTATCCAAGGAAAAAGTTCGACTTATGGAGATTTCGAGTTATAGTTATATTTTGTTTAAGTTTATTAAAAGAAACAAGCTAACTTAAAAAATAAAAAATGAGAAACTAGTGACTAAAAACTTATACATTTGTATACAAATTGTGAGCTGTTAAATTGTTTTTATCGTTAAAGATAAGCAAAACTTAAGAAATCAGAAGTTAGTTATCAAAATTCATACATTTCAAATTGCTATTACTTTTACTATACTATATTACATCTTTCAAATTTTATCTCATTCTTCAGGCTAAACAAAAATTCAAAAATCGGAAATGTTTTTTATGTTATTTTATACAAAAATGTCCAATTTATTGGTGATTTTCTCGAAAAATTCTACTTACAGAAGTACTTGCCAATATTTTTGCTCGAGTTCTGGAGAAGTTCGACTTATGGAAGTTCAAGTTACGGATGCAGAATTGTTTGTAATTTGCTCAGTTAACGCTAATGTTACTCAATTTTGTTTGAGCTAGAGAAAATTCGAGTTCTAGAAGTTCGACTGTATTTTCATATCGAGATAATGTCTGTACACTGAGAGAAAAATTAAAAAATTTTGTACTTGTATCAAGAATTTCCATAATCTAAAAATAATTTAAGTTTGAGAACATTTTGTACTTACTATAAGCGCTTTTCAAACTTATAACTACAATACGTACTAGACTTAAGTATATTTCATACTTAATTCAAGTCCTTTAAATTCTATAACTAGGCGCAAAAACATTTTAAAAGAAAAATACGATAAAAGTATTATCACTTTGCAACAAAATAAAATGATCAAGATAAATCATAAATCATCATCAAAAGTAAATGAGGACTTTTACAGACATTATCCTGTTAGAGTCCTCAAGTATATTCTTAATTTTTCAGTGACACTCGAGCAGTTTCTTCAGACAAGCCAAACCCCCTTGCAATTCTAAGCAATCGATCGCAAAAATATAAAAGAATTAACGATCTTGATTCAAGTTATATTTTACTTAATATGATTCCAGTCAGTCTCTATTTTTGTGAAAATACATATGTACATACAAACAGAATACAATCATACACATTTTTAGTATGAAATGATCATGTTTTCAGCATTAGTTAAATATTGTCGTTTTTATATTTATAAGTTAAGCACGATTTGAACTTAAACTAATAAGCAACGTATTTTAAGATCAAGATTAAGCTTGCTTATGCTTTACTTAGATTCTAAAAATTGAAAATTTAGAACGAAACAGTCTATCCCATCCAGCATTTCTAGAAATTTTTTATCACATTCAAGTCTTTTTTGATTCCTTTAACTGGTAAAAATAATCGCAGGTGCGCTCGTTGTCCGATCCAAAATGACTAGCCGCGACTCTTCTAAAAAGAGTCTTATATGACTCTTCTGAATGTGTCAATTATGACTCGTCCTTTCAAATAATTTTCGCATCGTTTTTTAATCATTTGCTTTCAATAAAAAATTTAAAATCTTTTTAATTAAGGAAAATATATTTTTATATTATAAGATTCAATTTTCAATTTGAATAATAATATGCACAAAATTATTTCAATAAGTTTAAAGTAGACTTATGAATATACTAAATGAAAATAACTTAGGAACTTAAAAATATAAAGACTATTTTTAAATGATATTTCACTTAATCAAAAAATCAAAATGAATATACACATATTACTTACAAATTTCTTCAGCTTGGCCTCACTCTTCTGAACATCTTCTTCAAATGATTGCAAATCAGAAATAGTGCCAAAAGGAATTGGTTCCTGCATGTCAGAGAACTCCTTAGTAATTAAAGGCTCCTCCTCTGTTCATTTAATAACAGACTGAGTATGATTTTATTCCTTCAATGATTTTATTTTTTGTTTCAAGTCTGAAACTACAGTATTTAAAGATCTTATTTCATTGCGAAGTTCAATGAGAAAACTCTGAATGCTGTCAGATGGGTGTACGTAAATGTTTTGCACTAAAAAGATATTTTATTAGGCTACATAGAAAAATAATCGCTTTATTGATATATAACGAAAAAATCAATTTTGTTATCGAAGATAATGTCAGATGCGCAATATATTTAAAAATTACTAGATGTGATTGGTTGCATATTAAATGGGGTCAAATTTTTTATTTTCATTCCAATAAAAATTTTATCATTTTGACTTATTTTTATTTCTATAATTTGAACAATATTATCCTGAACCAAACAAAAGTTGTTCGCTTTTTGCAAATTTGACACATACATTCAAAACATTACCTTTTTTTAAGTATACATAATTCTTAACTTAAGAATTTTCTTCTTATTTTTTATTTTTACGACTATTTATGCTCTAAGAATGATTCGCTCTTAAAGTAAGAAAATTAGCGACTGAATCTGTCTAATGAATAATAGACGGAAGCAGGATTAATTTAAGAAATCTTTATTGTTGAACGAATCGGACTGCTTTCTTCTGAGTGTAGTTGTGCGTGTGTGTGTGTGTGTGTGTGTGTGTGTGTGTGTGTGTGTTTGTGTGTGTGTGTGTGTGTCATCAAGTCAATGTACTTGTGTTAGCTGCAAATTTAGCCGTCGACGTCGTGTCTGCTTTTGCATTTGGTCTCTGCTTGTAATTGGATTTCCGCTGTTTACTCAATGGGAATGAGCGAGAAAGCTAGACAGAGAAAGCAAGCAAGTAAGAGTGAGCAGACATGAATTTGATAGATAAAATCAGAGAGAGAGCTATGTATGTATGTATATATATGTATATACATATGCGGCAGCTGTTTGATGATGAATTTCATGCAAGACAGAACGATGCTTTTGAAGACGCTGTCGCTGTCGCTGTCGCCGTCGCAGTCGCAGTCGCCGTCGATGTCGATGTCGCCGCATTACAACTTTCAATTTCAATTGCCAAATGCTCTCGCATTGGCATTGGCACTAACACTAAGCACTCATTATGCGAAAGCACGTATTAAAAGGTTTTGACCACCCAAAAGCGACACCCACCAAGAAGAACACGCGACAAAGCTCTCACGCATGCCGCCGCTCTCACGCCGCGCCGCGTCGCTCTCTCAATCACTCACTTGTGCGCTCTCGCTCGCTTGCTCGCTCTTTCGCTCTCAGTGACTTAACGTCTTGCGACAGCTTCGTGCTCTCAATCGCCTCGTTTTCGTTTCGTTTCGTTACGCTGCTTCTGCTGCTGCTGCTGCTGCCCATATAGTGCTGCTGCTGTCGCTGTCGCTGCCGCTGCTGCTGCTGCTGCTGCGCTGGTCTGCTGCTCTGTCTGTGAACGCGTTGTTCGGTCGTCGTTGCCGTTTCGTTTTCATCATATAACGTATAAGCAACTTCGCTCGTGCGGCAGTTCGTGTGGCTTTTCTTATGAAAAATTTGTATTTTGTTTAACAAAAAATATTATTAATAATAAACATATGCTTGTGCAAATGTATGTGCTGCCAACTTGAAGCTTAAATCAATTGAAAAACGCGCGCGCTTTTTTTTTTTTCGTGTTCTAGAAGTCAAATTTGTGTAATTGTTTTTGTGTGTGTGTGTGTGATAAATTGTGTGCCGAAAGGGGGAGGAAGAAGACGGCGAAATGCTGCTGCTGTGCGTGGACAACAACAACAACAACAACAATCAACAGTAGTAATGACAGCAGCAGCAGCAACAGCAACAACAACAACAGTAGCAGCAACAACTAACGTCCAATCAAGCGACTAATTCGCAGAGTGTACATAATAATATAAATTGCAATGTACGAGTGCAAAAGGCGAAAGGCAAAAACAAGTGGAACAGACAAATAAACAAAACGCAGTAGCAGCAGCGGCCCCAACAACAGCAACAACGACAACAACAACGACAACAACAACGACACACAAACACACGCACGCACACAATCAAACTCATAGACCAACTGAGAGTGAGAGACAGCGCAAATGAGAGCGCCGCAGCCACAAAGCAGGAGAGCAGGAGAGCAAGAGCAAGAGGTAGAGGAGAGAACGCGTGAGCAACTACTAAAAGTGCAAACTAGCGTAAGACAACACAACCAACAACAACAACAATAAAAACAAGCACAAGAACAACTAAGCGACGACGTCGACGGCGACGCTCAACGAAATTAATTAGAAAAAACAACAACAACAAAAATACGACCTCATGGCAAAAATTTTAATGTTTTAAATTAATTGCGGCCAAGACGCGATAAAAAAAAAAATCAACTGACTAGTCGCGACAACAACAACAAACTGTTGATTTTAATCGCGACGCGTAAATGCAAAAAAAAAAAGAAGTAAAATAAAAAGAAACAACAACAAAAAGCAAACGAAACGAAACGAAACTCAATGAAAATGTTTGCTAGCACCCAAGTACAAAGAATGTGTGTGTGTGTGTGTGTGTATGAATATGTATGCAAGTGTGTAGAGTTTATATATGTGTGTGTTTGTGTGTGTGTGTGTGCACAGCCGCCTTATAAATACGGCGCTAAATTGACATCGGGCTTCCCAAATTGTCGCGTGTCTGTTTGCTTCAAATTCGTATTTGCACTTGAAAAGCAAGAGAGAAGTGGAGAATAGAATTGATTGAATGACAAACATGACATACTCTTTACATTTTAAAATATCTATATATGTACATATCTAAATACCTTTGACCGCATTCACTGACTGACTGACTGACTGACTGACTGACTGACTGACTGACTGACTCACTGATCATTGCACAGCCGAAATCCTAAGAACTAGTAGGCTGAAATTTGCTCACAACATAGTTGAGAAAATTTCAATTTTTTTTTAATTCGTATTGCAATTACCGTAGCAATTAAATAAATGCATTATTAAATCTTAAATCAATTCGGTCCTTAATATATGAAACACATTACTCAATAAGTGCCTAACTAATAAAACACCAACTTGTATACAAAATTTAAGTTTATTCATTAATTTTATACAGTCCGTAACTCGAACTTCTTCTCAAACAATTCTGCTTCCATTACTCGAAAATCTCCATAAGTCGAACATTTTCTTTGTATAATGTTGATTCGAGTTAGGGAAATTCGACTGTATTTTTAAAAGATTATACTCTGATTCCATCGCTTCTCTACAAATGCGACGCCATTTTGGGAAAATCTCAAAGAAGTGTACCTTTTTTAAGGCAATTCCGAACTGTGTGGCAACCATTTTGAGAACAACTTTTTCATAGGCAAATGCTCATGCTAGATTTTGAAAATTCTTTTATCTGAAATCTGTGACAGTTACTTGCAAACTAATAATCCAATTCTGATCAAATTTCGACACAGATCTTCTAAGGGATGAAAGTTTTTTATGTGGACCTTTTAATAGTGGCACCAATTATATGTTATAATAACACATAGTTATGTCATTCGTCTCTCTGTTCTATCATTTAAATTTTAAAATATTGATATTAATCTAATTAATTAATTCGCTTAGGTTTGTTACATGTTTGATTACATAGTGAATATGCACCTGCTGTTCTTGTTTTTCACTTCCATTCTGTGTCCCTCTCTCTTCCCCTGCTCTTCTCTCAGGACGCCTTTGTGATCGCTCGCCTAAAAGAGCTTTTGCCGTTTCTTAAACTTTTGCATTTAAGTGAAGTGAGTCGCTCTTAAAGCATTCATCCTCCTTCTCGCTCGCACAGCACTTGTCTCACTACAACGAAATCTCAACTCGAACTTTAACTTAAATCGATTGGTTGGGCAGAGAGGAGTGGGGAGAAGAAGAAGAGGGGGCAAAATGGGCGATTGCGAAGTCGGAGCAATCTTTTTACTTCTATTTCAACTAGTTTAATATCATTTCTTTGCTGTTGCTCTCTCCTGCTCCACTTCTTCCTTTTCTACTACTGCTACTGCTGTGCATTCAAACGAAAACGAAAACGAGAACGAGAACGAAAATCAAATCAAATCAAATTGAATTTTCAGCACAGTAAAACGTTAGCGACAAAACTCAACCACGCCCACTTCGTATCGCCCACAGCAGAGAGAGATGCTCCCCATCTCTTAAAACCACTCTTTATTTCCCGCTCTCATTCTCCCTCTCTCTTGATGTTTTTAATCCACAAACATAATGTAGTGTTGAATGGATCAGTGAATCAGTTGGCAACGCTGTCTGTGCTCATTGAGCATCATCTAATGTGCTGCGCGTTGTTGCCACACTTCTGCATGTCGCCGCTCTCTCCAAACGGCTGGCTTAACTCCTCCATCGGCTGCGCTGCTGGCGTTGATTTCAAAAAATGTAATTTACCGCCCCTTCTCTCGCCCCTTTCTCTCTCCCTTTCTGTGTCGAGATTCCGGTCAACATTTTAGATTCTATTTATTTATTTTTGCGAGAGAAATTCTATTTGCTGCTTGGCTTGGAGGCGCGACGCGTAAATTAAAAGCGGAGGCCAAAATAATAGTAAACAAACAGCACAGAAGAGAGACGCAGAAGAGAGTTAGCGAAAGTGCCAGCAACAGCAAGAAGAGCGCAGAGCAGCGCTGCCAACAGAAGCGTCGGCATCGGCGTCGGCGTCAGCGTCAGCATTGACGTCGACTTTAGTGTGCTTTGCATAAACCAAACGCAACAACTTTTTACCTAAACAAATCAAAAAGTTTTTGGGCACACGCCAAGGGACATGAAAGGACAACGCTTTGTTTGTGTGCGTGTGCGTGTGAGTGTAGCTGCAGCTTCAACTTTATCTTGTGTCTTCCTCTTTATCATCTTTCTCTTCATCGTCCCGGTAGCTTGTTGACCGGGGCGAAAGGAGTGTTGATGAAGTGCGGCAACACTGCCAGCAAATGCAAGTTTATTTTCGAGCAATAATTAAGACAAACCAAATATGATTTAGACCTTGTCTACAGAGGCAGAAAATAGAGAATTCATTTTTTACTTAAGTGTAGCCCTCTGAATAAAACAGAAATATACAGGCTGTTTCGGATTTTAGTTCCTTTTTTCTTGAGATTTCATACAATATATTTCTTCACGTTGCTGTTAGACTTGGTATTTAAAAATGATCCATTTTTCACATTATCATACTCAAACTAACCAACTTAAAAGTGCGTTCAATACGAAAAATATTTACGACATTAAATTAGAACAGGGAAAATAATTTTGAAATACCATTACTCTTGTCGAAATTGAAAACTGAAAAAAGCCCGATAGTGTTCCTATAAGAGAAGTTAATTATCGAAGTTAATATCGAAGTTAAATATCGAAAAGCTAAAATCGGCATAAAATTCAAAAACGTACAAGCAGTTAATAACTTTACAACTTATTCTTTTTAAACCAGAAAAATGATTATTAGCATTACAATACTTACAATACAACTTTCAAATATATGATGTTTGTCAATTAGATGAGTTTCCTAGAGCATTTCCGCTTCAGCTTGATCAGAAGCTCTTTTATTTTTTGACTTTAAGTTGTTAGCGAATATGCATAAAATGTTGTAAGGTTGATGATTCGCAATTATTTTGAAATTCAGAAAGAATTTGTACGTGTCTACGGGCGCTTATCGACACTTTAAATAATTTGTTATGTACATATAAATTTATTATCATTTTTGTCATAGTTTCCTCAAATGAACACTTACCTATCACCTGTCACGTACTAAAACAACGTTTCACAACGACAGCGTGAGCGGGTAACTTACTCGATACTGTCGCTCTCTCTCTCTCTGTCTTTCTCTCTACTCCTATGCAGTGGCACAATATTTGGAACGCAACTGTTGTGTACTGTAGTGATCATCACACACACACGCACATATTTGTTGTTGTTGTGATTGAGGCGCCGTCATTATCGGTTTATTTTTTGTTGCCTTTTGTTTCTACCTTCTGTTCGAGTTTTTTAGTGGCCGTTTTTTTTTCCACGCTCATATTGATTTACGATGCCACAGGTATTCAGATTTATCAATTGCTATTGTATCTCTCCCCTCTGCTCTTCCCCTCCCCCGCTCATAAATCACTCTAGAAGCCGTTCGCGCACCACAATTTGCAATTTCCCCGTGAACACATTTTTCATGTGCTTGTCATATTTGAAAGCGTTGCCAGATTACTCTGGAAAATGTAAAAAGTGGCCAATGCTATACTTTATATGATCTGTATATGTTTGTTATAGTCGGAGTTATTCTTCGTCATATTTGATATCATCCGATTATGATGAAAATATCACTGAACCCTTTAATAATAGCTTACTTGAGCTGTTTCGACATAATCCATCCATAACATCAATCTGTAGATCTTTTTCAAATGCAATTCTCTTCAACACCTCTAGAGGTTTTTGGAACGTACCTGATAGATATAAACTTGACTACAAGTCATTATACGTCATTATAAATTATACGAGTCTATGGTCTTTTAACTTGTTGTTAATACTTTACTTAAGAAATACAAATGTTTTCTAGACCACTTTACAGGGTATCCTCTTGTCGAGATAAGCTTGGTATTTCCTTCAATACTTGTACACAATTTGGTTAATGTTCTCATACATTTTTGCGAAGGTTTTTGTCGGTTTGCATAATGCGAATTGACATCGCTTAACCATTTAGTAGATGTTTTGATTGATTGATTGATTGACGGATTGATTAATTGATTGAGACACTCAGCCGGCATTGAAAATTGGCTTTGATTGACTTAATGTCCTCGTTGTCGTCAGTTCGTTCGGTTTGCTTTACATTTTTATGCAGTTTTTTGCAATGATTTATTGGCCAATTGCATTAGCATGCTAACCATTTTAGACGTCCACGCCCACCTCCTCCAATCACACACTATAGCACCATAGCAACTAGAGAGAAAAAGAGAAACACACAAATTTATTGATTTTGTTTTGGCGGTTTTGCAGTTTTAGCTTCCAATTTTAGTTATTTTCTTCTCCCTCCTTATATGCTTTTATACTCATTTGCCATTTGCACTAAAAGTGTGCCCGTGGCACACTCACAAACACACACGCACACACACCTACATCAACACCATACCATCTCTGGTGGCTGCCCGTTTCCGATACTTTCCCTGGTCCCTCTCCATGCTATAGGTTACGGGACTTTGGCGATAAAATTTTTATTTATTGATTTTCATTTATGCTTTCCATGCGGTGTCCCGCCCACTAAACAGCTGCTACACTTTATATTGTGTAGGAGGTGCACCACCATCAACCACCCCTTCCCCCGCACAGCTTCCAAATGAGCGAATGTTGCCCCACAGCAGCCACTGTCGACGCAACCGCTGAGCAATTACATGTATTAACCACTAAAAGCCCATTTTATGGCTCTTTTTTTGTTGTTTCTTCTATTTTCCTATGGAAAAGTGGAAAATATTAACCTAAGCGGGTTTAAGTAGGCACTACGATGGTTAAAATTTCCATAATGTGTTTAGAGAATGATTGATTGACTTATTCCATGCTTGACCAGAGCTATCTATGAAGTAAACCAAATTATTTGAAGAAAACTTTATCTTCATGATTTCACAAATCAAATTACAGCTTGTATGGACCTTATCTATTTTTCACTTAAACTTGAAAAAAAAAATATTTTTTTTAACTTAAGATTATTTGAATAATTTTTATTACTTTTAAATTATTTAAAAATCTTTAACTTAAACCCAGCTGTAACACTTCTTACAATATATACATTTAAGGATCTCAATCAACATTTCACTTAGAAATTTCAATCATTATTACAATTTAAAATTTGAGAAAATTAATAAACTTATTTTAACGATTTCGAGTTTAAAATATAAATGACACTCCATCATATGTGAATCTT
The DNA here is from genome assembly GCA_951394115.2 of Drosophila phalerata. Classification (NCBI taxonomy): domain Eukaryota; kingdom Metazoa; phylum Arthropoda; class Insecta; order Diptera; family Drosophilidae; genus Drosophila; species Drosophila phalerata. The sequence goes on from OX596006.1 coordinate 35,809,706, forward strand.
TCGAAAACGAACTTTCTATTATCATTTTCGAATACACTCGTATAGAAATTATCTCATGCATATGTGGAACTTATTAAATACCTTGTTTTAATGCAAACTAAACAATTTTTTATATGTTATCACATCTTGGTATTTCTCTAAAGCTCTGTTGTTTTTTTTAAATGTTCGCATTCTTAAAGTATGTAATAATTGCAAAATTCCAATGAGCTTACGACTATTTTTCTATTTTCTTGTTGGTGAGCAGCTTTTAGCATGCGTGTGCGTGTGTGTGTGTGTGTGTGTGGCATAGGTATCGCATTATATAATAAGTACATAATTGAAAAATTAAATTACAAAAATAGCTAAAAATCCTCAGAGACTTAGAGTGAGAGAGGAGGGAAAGTGAGGGAAACACAGCCCTAGCACCATGGCAACTGACTGAAGGATACTCAACCTTCAGTTTCTGGTCTCTAGATTGGTATGTGGTGTGGTCAGCATGTTCCGGGATGAGTTGTGAAGCGGGACAAGGCGGTGGAACAGGGAGGGGGGTAGGTGGCATTTGTTAGGCTTTCAGGTGAAAGTTTTCCTTCTGTTGCTGATGGCAACATGCTCGGGCAGCATAAAATGTGTGCTAAATGATTATGAATGGACCGCGTCCTTCAGTCCGGAGCTCACTTGAGATATTTCATTAAAAATTGCATTTATTTCCCTCTTCCTCTTCTTTTTCTCCCTCTCTCTCTGTCTCCCTCTGTCTCTCTATCTTTATTCTCTTATTGTCATTCATTAAATTTTCGCTTTTTATTTTAATTATTTCTCAAGTTCTTCAGTTGACGTTACAGTCACATACACACATACACTTTTATAGATACATATAGTACATATATGTTATGTATGTACATATGTACATATCATAAATACTTTTGCTTCTTTCTGTTTTCCTTTCATCTTTTGTGTGTCTCTCCAAAACTTGAACAAATCTTCTGTCTATATAAACGATTTTTTTTTTATTCATCTACGCACTCGGCCTTGACTGTCTAGGAGGTAAATGGGTGGACGAGTAGAGGTGTTGTAGGGGGAAGTTTGATGTCTTCTGCATATTCTATGAATTTAAAAGACTTGGCACATTGTCGACAGGTCGGTATGTGGATTTTAATTTCCGTTTTCCGTTACATGCCACTGTCATCGCTATCGTCATCGTCATCGTTGGCTTTTGTCACTGTTGTCAGTTTGCTTTCTGTGTCACTTTCAGCTTTCAGATAAATTTGTACTAATAATAATTGAATATTTTATAAGAAATGCTATTATTTTATTTATTAAAAAGTCATGACTTTTAAAAGAACTTTTCGGTTTCTACCAGAAAAATGTTAAGAATCAATTTGTCATATTAAATAACTTTGGAATCTGAGGGAAGCTTAACTTAAATAACACGTAACTAGCAAATCAGGAACATTGCCATCCTATTAGATAGAAAAGCAGCTTTGAAGCTTAAAGATATACAATCGGACTAGACTAGATCAACTGGCTTATCCTAAGATGAATAGAAGGTCATAAAATATAGCAAAGATGCACCTTATATAACCTAAACCATTTTGTGGAACAATTCCTACACACATTGAGGAAGTATCTGAGATAAGAATACAGACCAAACAGAAAAAAACATCACTTAATGACTATTAACTTGATGTATTACTTGTTGAACCATAAGCACTGAAATTAGGTATCATAAAATTCAGAATAAATCGAGAACAACACTATTATTAAGCAGATAGAATCAGATACCCTGATGCTAGATTGGCACACGAACCGCACTTTGTTATTTTGTATTTTAATCACCAGTTGTTACAAGTGCTGTAAATAATTGTCATATATGGTTGTTTGGAGCCTATTTGTTGCATATTTCAAGCTTGTACAATGAATGTCTCATTGAGAGCAAGTAACGCCCATAGAACGATCGACGCGTCGTTTTGTAGCGATCGCGTGACTTTTGACAATCGAATTTTGCGCTGATGCAACATTTTGTAGCATGCGACATACAAATCTCGTTAACCCGAGCAATCAATATGTTTAGATGTTGAAAAATAAATTGTTGAGGGATTTGACAAACTGTAAAATTTATTAAATGTAGTTAGTTTTTTAATTAATTACAAATGCATAAAAATCATATTTAATAAATTTGTTAATTATATGAATCAAACCTTGTTAGAATTAGGTATAAATTTGTGACTTTTGATTTTTCTGAATTTTAAACTTGAATTCTCTTCAAAATCTCTAAAGATTTGTAAAAATCACGCCAATTTGCCAGCAAGAAGGAATAACTTACACTTGACCATTTTGCAGCCCTTCGTCCTTTTGGCTGAAAGCTAAACAAATTTCCATTACCATTTCCCCATTTCTGCAACAGCAGCTTTGTCTTTGAGCCAAAGTTGTTTGGGAAAACTTTTCCCGAAGATGCCACTTGGAGGCGCTGTTGCCTCACTGTTGCTGCCCCACCGCAGCTTGTTGTTGCCATATCACCGCATCTGGCAGCAGGGTCAGGAAGTATTTGAAATTGCATAAAGTCGCTTTGCTGTTTGTGCTCAAAAAGATTTCAATTAAAATTCTGCCACACATACCTTTCTGCCATCCTAGTTGCCTTTGCCTCTTACCCCATCCACCTTGCCCCGTAACCAGCATTCGTTAACAAAAAATACTCCGCCCGGCAACTAAATCGTAATGACAGCGACAGGCGATGATGGAATATTTGAGAGTACAGGCTGCAAAAGCTACTGAAGAGGCCAAAATGGAAACTGACATACACATTCGCATACACACATTCACACACACACTCACACACACACAAATACAAAAACATCTCACTTGCAGATGAGTCAGGCAATGCAATGTCAAGGCAGAAACGGATTCAAATTCGATTCGAACAAAAAAAAAACATTGACATCTGAACTGTATGCTTTAAAATTCACGAGGGCATAAATGACAGAAAATTTGCTATGAAAAACTATGAAATCTCAGTTATTTTGCTATACCACAAATTTGTTCAAACTGGTTTCCAGGCTTAAGAATTTGCGCAAGTTAAAAATGGTTTGCTCTCTAGATTCCATACATATTGGATAGTGATGTACAAAAATAATGATGTAAATCCAAACATTGAAGTTTTTTATCGAAGCAGATCATGTTCAAAATAAGTATTAACTTGTCGATATGTCGAAAAATTATTAATCAAGTTGCAAATTTTGAGTTTTCTCAAATAAAATATTGTTTTAGTTGAATAACGAATAATAAACTCAAAATACACCCGTGCTCTGATTACAAATCTAATTTTTCTTGCATCGTTTTGATGCTTGAAGGCATTTTTGTAGCTCATCAAAAATGAAACGACTTGACTTAATACTTTAAATTAAATACGATGAATAAACCCCGTTAAGTTGTCGTTGTTGTTAACATCACTAAAAATACAGTGATAAAATTATGATTATTTAGGCATTATTTAACTGTTTAAACTAAGATTCAATAGCCCATTAGTCGAGTGATCGCGAAAAATCAATATCATTTGGCGCTGAAATTTTTAGTTCAATTTGCTGAATTAGTTTGAGCGTCAACACATTCAGTCGTGAATACGTCTATGTATTTGCGTATTTATTTAGTATTTGTACAAGTAAATTGTTGTTACTTGCTTCATTACAAAAGTTTAATAATCGTTTACAATAAAAATAACATGTTACAGATACAAATTACATGTTATATGATACATATACAGCTCACAGCGTATTTTTCCTACTACATTCAAATTATTTTAAATGGGCTTAATAATTAAACAGAAGCAGATATAATCTCATTTGACAACTATTATTTAAACTAAACTAAAAAAACATTTAAATTTTATTTATATGATACATACAAACGTAAGTTATTTGTTAATTAATAAAGAAAAACAATAAATTGTCAACATTTCAAGTATGTGATGTGACTCAAATGATAAGTGAGTGTCTAAAAATACATAATTTAATCTTGTTTGCTTTCGTATAGTTGTCTGTTGTATAAATTAATTCCAACGAGCAACCAACACGTAGTTACAACTTTAATGAGTCCTAAAAATTACAAGTGAATAACATCTAAAAAAAAACGCTCTTCATTCAGTGTTTACAAATTTATATGGAAATCGATGAATCTATGTCAAATTTTAACGATCGATCAATAATTCTATAGTTTTATTGGTGTTTTTTAATGCCCAGTTTAGACTGGCACTTTTTCACCGACGGTACATTTTGCCATTCACAATATTCGCACACAAAAATCCCATCCCCATATTATTGCTGTAAGCATTTCAGTGACTTGAGTTGACCGACGCAAAAAACCTATGAAATAGAACGGGAACATTACTCCATAAAGTTGGAAGTGGGAAGTGGAAACAAATTTTTCAAGTATTTATGTCAAAAATGAATCGCGGATCGAAGATATCTTAAAATTTTGTTTTTCAGCTAAGTTAGTGCACTGAAAAACTTCAGCTTGAATTAGGTAAAATGTTTTTGGGCCAACTAACTAAACTGGCGGCTAACTCTGTCTGACCTTTTGTGGATCTTGCCTGGTTTAACGATGTGTGAACTTATTGAATACCAACATTTTTTGGGCGTACCACTGCAACCAAAGTGTCCTACCCATTGTCTCAGCTGTCAGAGCAAGTGAGCGAGATGGCATCAATGAGAGTGTGAAAGAGAGAATGAGACAGATCTAAGTAAATAAATACGTGAGCTGCATATTATTAAAGTTGATCTAATGACCGCCTACGTGAGTTGACTGCCCAACGGGCTTCTTATTTATGGCCAAGTCAAGACAGTACGGTGGGAGGGTAGAGTGAAAATAACAGGGTGGAGAGGGGGGCGTGCCCATTAATGGCTACAAAGCGGATTAGCCAACAGGCGGCGGTGACGGCCTTGTGGTGTACACATCCGTTGCCAAAAAACAAAAAAATACACATACAAATTTATATATCTACATATTTAAGCCAAAGAGCATTTTTAATGCAAATTGTTGAAATGCCGGAACAAGGAGAGAACGCCAAAAAAAAAATTAAATAAAAAATAAATAACATTCACAGGACCACATCGCTCTTTTGTTATGGGGGTCCGCTTATTGCACAAACACAATCAAATTATTACTGAAGAGCTGAAGAGGAAGGACGTACGTAAGCAGGGGGAGTCAGCAAGAAAGGGGGAGAAGGAACGAAAAAAAGATGCTTAAGTTTGGACCTGTCGATTCGTCCCTGCTGCGAAAGGGACGTATACAAATGCCATGAAATTAAGTTAAAGCACTTAAAACATTTTCATTGCATATGTATATTCAGGCACTGACTCACACACACAAACATATACACACACTCAGACATATGGATTGAAAAAGATTGTCGACCCACACTTTTGGGACAAAAACATACTTACATTCAAAAATATTTATTATTATAGACACATAAGGAATTGATTGAATCGAAAACGCATACGTTTTTTTCAGTAGAAAAGGTTTTATAAATTGTTAGCCTAAAAGTAATTAATACACTTGTTGGAATATTGATTATATTTAAAGAATGAAATTACCTAAGTAATTAAAATCTTAACACATAGTTGAAAATATTTTACAGTTAATTTTTTTAGATTTCATTTATATTTTGTTATAAATTCTTTTAATACTTATTTTTGTTGAAAGCATTCAAATTAATGTCACCTAATTTTTGTTAAATATTTAGTTAATCGGTTTACTTTTAATTTTGAAGATTTTCGTTTTACTTTTAATGTAACATTCCATTTTGATTATATATGTTTTGATATTCATACGCAGAAAAAAAAGTAAGCTGCATTCTAAATAAATGCCTATTATTTATTTTTGGCTTTCTCATTAATTTAATTTAATTTTTTCAATCAACGTTGTTTTTAAGCTTATAGGACTTAGTTAATTTTAATGAACAACTAGTTAACTTTTTTAAATTCAAATTGAAAGTTAATGTAAAATATTTAATATGTATTTATTGATTTTTCTTTTTTTATATTAAATTTCCTTATTTTAAAGACCGCTTTTTAAAAAATTGTGTAGCCTACTTATGAGAGCAGCTATGTAAATAAATGAATAAATGACAGTGAGAGGAGAAGTTCGAGGGGGGAAAAGGGAAATAGATGATAATGAGGGGTAGAGAAGTGGAGTTGTTCGCTGTTTTTGGCTTAATGAGTTGCGCAAATGAAATGCAAACAAAAATATGTTAAAATTCAATTTTAACTTGAAGCAGCAGTCAAAATAAAACCAAATCGCAGCTAACACACAAACACACACACAAACACACACACATACACACGCACACGCACACGTACGCACTCTCACATACGCTGAAAAGTTTGCTTGAGTTAAGTGACAGGGCTGGAGGGAAGTGCGAAAATCGATGGCCAGGGGGGTGGAAAATGTGGGGGGAGGGGGATGAGGGCTGACAAACAGCTGTAAATTGTGCGGTCGCCTAATGGCGTTCGGCTTGATGTTGATTAGGCGTCGCTTCAGTTGATAAACTCGCTGGCAACCGCAAAAGCCAGCCCATTTCACCACCCTCTCGCCCACCGTGCCCGCAGCAACTGCCACGCCCACAAGTTGCTTTTCATATGGAAATTATGTTCGCTCAGCAGCAACAACAATAAAAACACAAGTGAAACGCAAAACTTTTTGGCACAAATATTTTGTATGTAAATTGTTTTGGCATTTATTCATTTATATATGTACACACATATATACATAAATCTATATATGTGTGTGTGCACGTATGTCTGTCTCTCTTTCTCTCATTCGCTTTGCACAATGTCATTGTGTTGGAATTTTCATAATTTAACTTTCGAGACTTAACTGAAACCTGAGAGTGCAGTTCATTTTCATTTCTTTTTTTTTGTGGACAACTTGATTAAACATTTTGTTCTATTTTCTCTCAGTTGTGCCCCTCATCACACCACCCTCTTACCACCGGTTGCCGTTGGCCTACACTTTTGTCACCGCTTCGTTTACCAACAGAAACAACAACATCAAGTGTGGAAACTGCAACAACAACAACAACAACAACAATAACAAGCAACGACAAGCAACTTGAAGAGGCTCAAGGATCCTTCTCGCGATAAGTTGTTGTTGCTGCTTCTCTCTTTTAGGGCTTTCACTTTTACTCATGTTGCATATTGTTCTTGTTGTTTTTTGTGCATTTTGTTAATGAGACTTTTTCTCGCTACGAGTTAAAGCACAACAATAATAATAATAACTTAAACAAAAAACATGAGGCAAAATTTTTGAAAATGTTAATTCAGAATACAGCACCTTAAATACGCTTAAATATTATTAAATATTATTCATACAGCTTTCACTTAAACCCGTTAAAAATTCTTAACGAAAATTTAATATTTTGTGAACAAAATATATGTTTTAATTTCGTAAGTTCGGTTCTGTTTTATCGAGAAATTATCATATTATATTTTTTGCAGGGAATAATACCGGAACCGGTACCGGAACCGTTAACCGAAATTAACCGTTTCATTTTGAGTACCGGAACCGAAACCGTAACCAAAATAAATTTGTTTATCAGAACCGAAAACCGAAACGTTTGTACCGGTACGCTTTCGGTACACTTTTCCAAAAATAATTTTTTGTTTTCCATATGTATATCATTTTACATTCTATTAAAAAATAACTTTAAATTTAGGTTAGGATTAACTAGATAAAATACAAACATATTGTACGTATGTATGTACAAATCTGTTAATATATTTTTGTTTTATAACATTTATTCTTTTTTGTTTTAATTTAATTGCTGTACCGGTACGTACCGGTACTGATACCGGAACCGAAAGGAAAAAACCGAAATAGAACCGTTTACCGAAATAGTTGTTTCGGGACGTACCGGAACCGAAACCGGAACCGATATTTGTTTCGGTTTGATTCCCTGATTTTTTGTATATATATAGTATTTTTGCTACTTTTATTTATTTATATATTTTTTTTGACAACTCTTCAATTCTTAAATGCTTTATCTTTATTTAATTTCTTCTTTTCCAAATTTTTCTTATAAGCTACGTAAAATTTTTTATGTAACCCTGTCAGTAAGAATAGCCACAAAAGCAGACAGAGCCAACGAAACTTGTGCCAAAATGGCACATAAGTGTCAGCAGACAGTCAGACTGCCCGGCAGCCCAGTTGGCTCAGTCGACTGGCCAGCTTGAATAAGGACAACAAACATGAAGAGCGAGCTACAACGAGACAGAGAGAGAGAGAGGAAAGTAGAGACTGATGACGTCGCACACTTAATGTTGCATACTTTTGAGGTCCTTGTGCTAGTAAAGTTTCCGTTCATTCTACTTTTGCACTTGGTTGATTGTACATACTATTTCCCAGCCATATGTTTCTCTCTGCCTTCTCCGCCCATTTCTTAAACCTTTTTTTTTTTGAATTGCTAGAGGCCAAAAATTGTAAGCCAACATTTGAAATGTCATTAATTATATATTTTTTGGGTCTATAAAAATAATGTTGAGTTTTTTTTAACTTAAGAATTTTGTTTCAAGTTCAAGCTATGCAAAAAATGATTAAATGTATTATTATGAAGTTACTTATCGATTTTGGTAAGTTTTATTATTAACTGCAAGTATGAAATAAATATGGGCAATTCTCCAGAAATGTAAACCGCAGCCAATAACTTATAATTGATCCCAAAATTTTTTTTCAACAAACAAATTCGTTAGTTTAAGCATACCGATTGCATCATTAACTAAATTAAGTTTTACATTTTTTTTGTTGCCTTTTTTGCCAAAAATTACTTATTGTCATTTTTTGATGATATCTTTCTTAGAAACAACAAATAAATGAAAATCCAAAGAAAACACTTCAATTCCATGTCGTTTCAAATCTAATGATTGAAGTTGAAAAAAAAAAATAACCCACTCAATATTATTGAATCAAATAAAAGACACTTTTAAGATGTATCAATGCACAATATTTTAAAACTAGTCGCATTAAAATATTCCCGCCGGTTTCTGTCATGAGCCGCATGCGAATGCCTTGGTTTTTTGTTATAATCTTGAAAAAGAACCATTCACCAAAATCAATTATAGTGCTAATAAATAGCTGTATGTTTCGCCTTTTGTCAACATTCAAAAATGTTTTGGCATATGATCTTTTTACTTTGAATGCGTACGAATGACGCATTCGGCATGAGAGAATTACCCCATATGACTTATCTGAGCTTGAGCTATAATTTATCATATCTGTTTTATTTTAATATTGTTTTATTTCTTTATAATATTAGTTATATTTAAATGTATTATAATAATTTCAGAAGCAATCTGCATATCTATAACTTCAGTTATCAATCTTTAATTAAAATATAAAATGAATTTAATTTATTATATGGATCTGTTTTAATTATCACTTTAATAAACTTTTTACTTTTGCTTTTTCATTTGTGATTCATTACGATAGTTTCAGCGATAGTTTTAGCTACTGTTCAGAACACACTTGAATAAATTGCATACTCTTTTATCTGAAGACTCTCTACGAATTGTTTGTATTAGTTCAGTGTGTGTGTGCCTTGCACTTTATTGTGCTTCCGCTTTTGCAATTTTCTTCAATTTAACTTCTTCATTTTTGTTCTCTGCCTTCAGCACTCTCTCACACATGTTGGTCTATGTGTGTGTGAATGTATGTGTGTGTGCGTGTGTGTGTGAATGTCTCACTTGTCGGACTGTCTCTATATCTATCGCATTTTGCCATGTGTTACCTGTACGACTTTTGTCGCCTTGTGGCGCCTAAAACGATGCTATGATTTCTTGTCCATGTATGTGACACTTGGCATCGCATCGCATTGCAACGCAGCTCGTTTGGTTTACTGTAAGCTTGTGCCACTTCATTTGTGGTATGCTATGCGTTCAGTTCAGTTGTGTTCTGTTTTCCACACTTCACACTTGATACCTCACCGTCGGCAGCTAAAGCTTTCTACTCTATTTCCCTGACGCCTTTGGCGTCTTCTTTGTGCTGCCTTTGTGCTCTACCAAGTTGCTTGCAGTTTATGTGACAGCTTTTTGCATCGTCACAAACACGCACACACACACACACACACACACACACACATACACACGCACACACACGCACACACACTTATCTTTATTTGTAGTCGCATCAAGTGAAGGAATATAGAAAAAAAGAAATGGAAAATACAGAAAACCCTTTCAGGCGCCATTGCCTTTCAGAGAAATACGAGTATATATTAATGTACCTCAATGTGACCGCATTTGTCTTCGTCTCCGTCTACGTCTACGTCTCCGTCATCATCTTCGTTTTCTTCTCCGTTTTGCTCATCACTCACTCACTTGTCAGACTCTCTCTGTCTCTCCATCTCTCTCTTTCTGTCATTCTCGGTCTGTTTGTCTCTTTCATCCGCTGTGTTTGTGTATTTGCATTTGTATTCAAAACGCTTAGAGTGGATTTTTATTTCCTGTTTCTGTTACATTCGCCATCAGTTGCCTCTTACCCATTCTGCTGCTGCCCCCCTCTTCCCCCCTATCTTCTTGCCACTCCTCCATCACTCGCTTATCATCTTGCTTTCAATGTGCTGGTCTTCTTTTGTGTATTTCTAATGCCATTTTTATACGCATTTACTTTCATTTTGGGCAACATTCCTGTAAGTACATGTGAGAGAAATATTTTTATGCGGTATTTTTATATCGACAAACAGCAACAACAGCAACAACAACAGCAACACAAAACACAATAATATCAACATTCTTATGCTCCTCAATGGTTTGAAAATTATTGTCGATTTTGACGCTGAAGGTTATAGAACATAAGTATATACATACGTTCTTTTATGTACTGATGCTTGCACATATACTCATAAATATATATTCACAAGCGGAAATAAAAATCACTCTCTTAGATGGGTTTTCGACTCATGCCTTTGAAGAAAATGTATTAAATCAGCACTGAAATTATATTTTTAATCGATTCTTGATCTAGTACTTCTTTTCCAATTATCGTATGTTCAATTTTTGGCTTAAATTTAATGAAAATATTTGAAAATCAATTAGACATAAATTAATTACAACTCTGAACAAGCCATTTTTTACTCAGACATAATGCCTTTGAAAATAAGCCGTCAATTGATTAGTTGATTTTAGTTTTTTACAAGAACTTTCAACGTAATGTCCAATATGGGCGTGGTATTCTCCGTAAACTCAGTATGCATTATGATTTTAAACAAGAGCTAAACTCTTGTTGGTATTTTTAAACTGTCATTTTCTGAAATGTCAGCAAACAATAAGTTTATTATAATGCGATTTACTATCTTTATTTTTGTTGAACTTAAGCTCTGTGAGTTTAAGTAATAGTATTATTCTTTATTCGTTTACTTCTCTCTGCCTATCACTTTATCCTCTCTTTTTTCGCCCCCTTTTTTTTTGGTAACTGAAAACTGCCTGGAAATCGTTTTTACCTCAGTCTGTGGCATGCTTCAGAGCTGGTTGCCTGTTGGTCATTTCATTACAGCTCCTTACCCATCAATGATCAATTAAAAGCTTAAGTAATTTTTGCAAGTGTATGTGTGAATGCCAAAAGGTAAAAGGAATTGAACGATATGCTTATAAAGCACTCTTTGTGGTTGTCATCATCAGAAGTTTTAACATTATTATCATTAACATTATCACTAGTGCCATAATCATCGTTATCATTATCAATGTCTTCATCATCATTACCTGTGCACGCAGTTTATCGCCTGTCGCTATTTAAAGCTCATCATTTAAGCAGTGAAACGTTTAATTTTAATTTAATTTATGCACACACAGCTGCCACAGCTGCTGCTGCCCTAGTTGACGTTGTCCTGCCTTGCCCCTTTCCCTTCTCCCGACCTGGGCTGACTTTTTCACCCCCAACTGACAATTTGCAGTGCATTTAATGATTATAAACTAATTAGTTGTTTTTGTAGCATTTTACTTGCGTCTATCTTTGCAATCGACAGAGTTGCATAAGGCGAGTCTTTTTTAAAATTATATTTTTTTTTTTGTAAACAATAATACCATATATGTACAAGAGTGTTCTAAATTTACACAATACTAAAGTTAAATCAACCATTTTCGCTATTTAAAACTACATCATTTACATTAAGGCTTCCGCGGAAATGTCTTCAAAATGCCGTTTGAATGGTACAAAACTTTCCTTAAACCATTAAGTACCCATTGAAAATTTTACATTTATGTAAAAATCTACTTTTATTGACTTTTCTCCTGAGACTTAAACACAAAATGTTATGATGCAACAAAGTTTCTTCAAACAATTCTAATAGTGACTGCAAAAAATGATTTTCGGTTTTCAAGCAATTTGACAAATTCGAAGTTGACTCGCAATTTCCACACAATTTGTGAGCATTTGTCGTCTACTTGTCGAAGCGACTGTCAAGTATTAACTGTATTTTTTACAATTGATTGCAAGGTATGTCGAACAGATTGCAGTTTGCAGCGCAATTTCTCTATTGTATACAATCTGCAAATAATCTTGTCGCTTCGCTTCGCATCGTATCTGAGACATGCTGGATTGGAGCATTATGGAATTCAACTTTGACAGCTTAAACCTACTTAGCTTCAAATTGAAATGGCTTAGTACAATGGCTGTAAACTTTGTCTATACTCCATGTCAGTCAATTTAAAGCTTCATCTTTAAAGTTCTTGTGCGGTTTCAATCGCTTAACACATGCGTATATCCATATGTACATGGAAATGTATGTATGTATTTACACATATACACATTCATGCTGGGCACACATGACGTATGAGCAATTTGAGCTCGAGTCTTTTGCTGAGGCAGTTTTCCCTTCCATTTTGTAAGTAACTGCTTGCAGTTTATAGCGCCTCACAAGTGCTATCAATGTGCTAACACATACACACACACACACACACACATACACACACACATACACACAGCAGCCGTTGCTCTCCTGAGTGCCGCATGCATTTTTGTAGGACATTAGCCCACAGACAACAAGAGCGTCAGCAAATAGCGCACATTACAATACAGCCACAACACACACACACACACACACACACACACAGACACAGACAGTCAGTCGAGTCAGGCAGTCAGACAGTTAGCAAGGAGAGTCGATTGTTGCTACAAGCATAATCGTTGCTTATTGACAGCTGCTGCCATTGCCATTGCCGTTTGCCTGGCGATAAAGATGAAAACGCTGATGGCGCATTGCGTTGCGTCCTTGTTCCCGTGCACAGTTACTCATCAATTTCGCAAATATTTAAAAATCGTTTCAGCCTCGTTTTAATTTCACTTTAAGTTTCACCAACTGTTGCCATAAAGTCGATTTGTCAAACATGCTTGTTCAACTGTCAGTTAAGTGTTTGCCTCGCTCTCTCTCTCTCTCTCTCTCTCTCTCTCTACCTTTCTCGTTCTAGGTGTGTGTGGGTGTATTTCGATGTACAAGTATTTGTCACACCTGCCTCATTTTCTGCTTTGCCTTTACGAAATGTATAAAGCATACTTTTAGGCAGCCATTTTCACTGTCACATTTAATTGAGTTTGCCTCGACTGTCGCTGTCGCTGTCGCTAAAAGCGACGTCATAACCTACATCTCCTACTCCATACACATTTTTAAGATGCCTTTCGCCCTGTTTCCAGTTTCCGGACCCCCCCTTCATCTCCTTTAGCTGCCTGTCTTTCTTAACGCCTCTACTTATTGTTTTGCCCGGCAAGAGGAGCGCAACATTTAATTGTCAAATGGCTTTGGCAAGCAACAAAATGAACACGTTGAATGGAGTATGTAGAGGGGGAGAATTGTGGGTTGTTGGGGTGTTGGGGTGTAGGTGAGGAGGAGAGTGCTGCTTTTTGCTGTATCTCTGACGTGACATTTGTTGCAAGCCAAGCTATTTTTATGGCCCTGCGACTCGATACTTGAGCAACTTACGTTGTCCAAAAATTGTTGTTGTTTGTCCCTTAACATGCTTTTTCTTCTTCTTGCCTTCCACCTTCTCCTTTGCTTTGGCTTTTCTGACGTCACTAGCCGCCATTTTAGAACGTCCTTCCAATTTTGCCGCTCAATTTGCAGTCACAAAAGAAATTACAACTCATAAAGAGATGAAAGCAGCAAAAATGGCAAAAAGGGGGCAAGTGCTTTTTACGCCAAAATGGTAGCAAAAGAGATGAGTGAGAAGCAAAGAAAGAAGAGAGACAAAAGAATGGGAGAGAAGAGAACAGTAAGTGGCATTTTAAAGAATCGACTGCCAAAAATCAAATGATACATTTTTTCTCTCATCCCTCACTCTCTCTCTCTCTCTCTCTCTTGTCGTTGAACACACTTGTTTTCACTTACTTGTTTTTCTCGTTCCGTCCTTTTGATTATTTTTATTGCATTTTATGCTTTGATTTCATTTTGGCAGCTGGACAAATGTGGGTGTGCCAGGTGGCCGATTTATTTTGGCTACCTTGCCAGCCATTGTGACGCCTTTGATCTGTCTTTCTGTCTGTTTATCCAATCACCAAAACGCTTTCTCCACCATTGCGCCAAGTACTTAAGATTTCGCATTAAAAAAAATAGTATACATTGAAAACACTGATAGAAAAAATGTTCTAAGATAAAGATTTTAGTCTCAAACCTAAGAATTTCGGTCTAAAAAATGCGTCGAAATGAAAAATTATATAAGATGCATACAGAAAACATCAAATAATTTTTGAAAAAGTGTACCAAAAGCGAACCGATGAAAACTTTTCGGATTTACGATCTTACAAAATAATTTATTTCGGTTGCGGTTCCGGTGTCGTTACTTAAAATATAATGTTTAAATGTGGTTAACGGTTCCGGTACTGTTTCAGGTATTATTCCCTAATTCTTAAAAAGATCTTATTTTTAGAACAAAATATCTAAGATGACTGCTCTGATTTTAGAAGTTGGTATTTTCTTTCAGTGTAGCTCACTTATTTTGGTACCGAGGAAAACATTAGCTTAACACAATTTTAGGGTATATAGTTGGAATATTTTGGTAGAAATTGCAGCGATAGAAATTTGGCGATAACACTTTGCCAAGTTTCTTTTGTTTTTGCATGTCTTTGAACCACAGCCAAGTGTCAAAGACAAAAAACAAATCACACAGACACACACACACACACAAACACACACACATAGTTGTGAAGCAACGTTGCTTGTCTTAAAGTGTCCACTTTGTATACTTGACATCAATTGACTTTTTCGTAAAAATAAACACACACACACACACACCACGTACACTGAGATTTGAATACTTACGCTCATAATATACCAGTTATAATCCTCTTGCCCTTGCTTTAACGCTTTATAACCCCTTCTCTTAATTACGTTATCATTTAAATTAATTGCAATTTTCGGGAAACAATTTTAAAGTGCAAAAGCATTTTGTATATTATGCAACATATGTTGGAATATATGTATTTATGTATGCGGCAGACTACAGCCCAAGTCGGCACAGGTTGAGGAGGGTGGAGAGGGGGTGTGCCAAGTGGGTTAAGTGTGTTAGCTGCAAATTCATAGCATATACACAGGCGCCAAGGGATGACGACAACGTTGACACACATATGCAAATTGCAACGCCATTAACAACAACAACAACTACAAGTACAACAACAACAACAACATCGACAGTGAATTGTATAGCCTTTGCATGTGTGTGAGTGTGCATGTGAATCAATACGTTTGACACTAATTTGGGCAGCGTTTGCATTGAGATTCATTGAAAGTGACATTGTCGTTGCCTCAGCAACAAGAGACGCAGTAGCAGCATCAAAAACAACAACAACAACAACATCATCATCAACATTATTATGGGTGCTGCCATCATTGTTGTTGAAGGCTCAACCGAAAACACGAACACAAAAGCTTCAAATTGCAGCTGAGCCAACAAACTGATACAGTGAAGAAAGGGGCAGAGAAAAGGAGCAGGTAAACGAGAGGCATTGAGTGGAGAAGGAACAGTGAAAGGGGCAGTGAAAGAGAAAGAGAATGCAAATGTGAATGTGAATGTGAATGAGAATGAGAATCAGAATCAGAATGAAAGTAAGGCCCTCCTGGTCAGCTTGCGGTGTGTTGCGGCTTACCCAAAAAAGACAGTTGCTTTTTCCCCAGATACCAACCCATTGCCATATTAATGGACCAACTGAGCAAATGAGAAATACAAAGAGAGCGAGTGAGAGAGAGGAACCAATGAGTGATAGAGAAAAGCATTGTCCCATTGTGGATTATTGGGGATATTGCTTGCTAAAGCGGCCACAAAGCTGTACACATCATTTGTCAAGATGAGATGCGAGTATGAAAAGCGTTTGATGAATCCTTCTTCAGCACTCTAAAATAGAACTTCAATTCAGGCACACAACCAAATTATAATACGGTGTAATTGTAGTTTTCTGTAGGCAAACTAGCTGCAGATTTGTGATGTTCATCCAAATTGGATTTACGCATAGTCAAAAAAATCATCAAATTGTCGTTTCTTCGAAAAATAAATCTGTAAAAGATTCATCGGTTTATCAGTATTCCATTCACATTTTTAGGGATAAAAAAAACGTGGAATATTGTTCTTAATTCTTCACTTTATAATACTCACACACTGTGATTTGCTTATATTGCTCGTTGAAATAATTCACACTGCATTGAATTTTAGGAAACAAAACAAGAACTCTAGTAATATGAAAAACTCAATTTTTCATAAAACAAATGCTCGTACATTAGTCAATTCTTCTATGTTTCGAATTATAATTAAATCCAACAAACACATTTGCAACTTTTTAAATAGTATGAATCCATAAGGAGAAAATATCAAAATCCTTATCGATGAGACGGTCTATGGAAAGATATTTTTTTTATCAAGAAATAATCATTTCCAATTTTAAACACACCATAAACGTTAATGAGTAATCTAATAAAAATTAATAACTTTTGGGAGTTAATCATTTAAATTTCCAAACAGTACAGTTGTCATTTAATTTCTGATCGATATTTAAAGAGAGTTAAAACAGCAGTTAAATTTCAATGAAAGCATATTCTACATTGCTTAACAAAGTAATGTAATATTAAAGTGAATTATTCTTTATAATTAGATAATTAGATGCACTTAAGTACGTTTGAAATGTTCTTCTACGAATTCATGAATAGCATTTCTCAGTAAATGCTCATAAATTAATGAATACATTAAGCCTTTTGCCTGATTCGGTGTCGATAATTGAATTTGCTTATCTGTATGCCAGCCAGCTCCATTAACATGCGAGCATGAACTCACACAAACATATACACACACACACACACAGACTATGCATGTATTTATTGAATCGTTTGCAAATGAAATTCTCAAACATAATATATATATATATATATATATATATATATATATATATATATATGTATGCATACAAATGTATATGTGTGTTTGTATGTATGTATATTTGCATTATGCAAGTCATTTGCGCTGTTAATGCAGTTTTTGGGGTCACTAGCAGTTACCCTTAACCTCAATCAACCCCCTGCTCTCGCTATCCGTCTCTCTCCCTCCCTCTCCCTCACTCTCTCACAATGCTCTCACTGTCCCTTTTCATGTATAAAACATGGCTTGCATTAAGCGTGTTTCGTATTTTGGATTTTGTATTTTGCACACATATATATATATATATATATATATTGTGTAACGTTATTTATGAGTTGAAGGACGTCAACTATGACAGGCCTGATGATGTTTCTAATGATTGCAGCAATCATAATAATCATAATGATGTTGAGATTGCTGTTGCTGCTGTTGCTGCACTTAAACATACACAGCCTCTTAAAGCTGAAAAGCTGCTTGCTGCCTGCCTGACTGCGCTTGCTTGCTTGCTTCCTCACTTAAGCTGGCTGCTCTGTGACCTGTTTGACGTCATAGCGCTTAGCTTATCGCCACTCTCCTCTCTTCAACTTCTCCTTCATGCCATTGCCGCTGCTCATTTGATTTTGTATAATTGAAATTGCCATGTCGCGCCACATTTGTCATCAACGCATGATTTCAAAAAATACTGCAAAATTGCTTGCAACATTTCTGTGGTCTTTTCTCTTTCTCTCTGAATTTTTTTTTTGGTGTGTGCTAGTTTATTTTTTTTATCGGTCACTTGGCCTGGCCACTTTTGTCTGGCGACGCGCTGTCTGAAGTCCTTTTTCTGATTGTCCTGACTGTTTTTTGTGTGTAGTAGAAAAGAAAAAAATCATAGCATACTTTTTTGGGATTTGTCGCTGCGCTTTATTAATGAACATGCCGCGCAGCGTGTCAACAGCGTGTCGTAGCAAGTCGAGTCGAGTATGGAATGAATGGGAAATAGAGCGGATGGAGAAGTGAGGAGCCAGGACACACACACACACACACACACACACACACAAACACACACATACAATGTATAAATATTATGTAAACACGCAAACAATGAAGTGATTTGTTGCTACTTAAATTTAGCCCCCGAGAGTGTGTGCCAACAACAACAGCAGCAGCAGCAGCAACAACAACATTTTTGTGTGCTTTGTGTGTATAAAGAGGGAAGTGTGGGGGAAGGGGGGGGGGGCGCTAGGTGGTTAAGGGGAAGCTGCTGTTGCGTTTGCTTGGTTGCCTTGGCTTCGCTTAGCTGATGCTGCAACTTGAAGAAATCTTTTCTTTCACATTTCCTTTTTTTTTTACTCTCCCTCGCACATAGAAAAAAAAACTGGAATTAGTTGCTAAAGAAAAGTAAAAGGCAAAAAGAAAAAAAATAAAGAAATTGAAAGGAAATATGTAGCCAGCGTCGACTGTCGAGCGCAGTCGCTGTAAAAGTAGCAAACAGCGCCCAAGGCGTAACAAAAGTAGAAGGGAGAAGGGAGAGGTGGGTGGTGGGGTTGTCAGCCTGTTTCTATCTTGTTTACCAACACTTAAACCAGCCCAAGAGCATGTGGGGACAGCTTGGCAAACTGCCCGACTCACTGACTGACTGCCTGGCGGGTGCGATAAGCAGACGGCCAGAGGAGCCTCCCGTGAGAAAGAGATAAAAGATGAGCTCGAGACCTCTAGAAGAAGCTTGGCTAGAAAAATTGATGCCTCTGTACCTGTGGCTACTGCTGCTGCTGCTTCTGTTGTGGCACTGTTGCCAGTTGGCCGTGGCACAGCTCCCTTTCTTGCTTGTTACGATATACGGCTAAGACATATAGTATATGTGTGTCTATATACATATATATACATATACACTCGTAGGTTGTCTTGCAAAGATAAATACTTGTTTAAAGATCTGCCTCGTTTTATAGAAATTTATATTTATTTTTATAAGATTCTTAGCTTATATTAAAGCTGCAGAATTACATATATTTCCATTAGCTATAACAAGAGTAGAAAAAAAGCTGGAAACCTGATATTAAATCAGAAAATTCTCTCATAAGTTTTTTTTATGATTATTTCTAAATGCTTGATGATATTCTCTTTGCTTTAATGTCTACAGTCTCGCTTTATTTGATATTCTTCCCCATTTTTTTCTGATTTTCTCCTAAATTTGGCAGTCAGGTATCTATTGCTATAGAAAAAAAAAATTCATTCTAAAAATCAAGTTTAAAAAACTTGATTTAAGCTTGAATTTTTTTTTTTTAGTATGTATTCAGGATATATTTCCTCAATTAAGATAATGCGTAGATAAAATGGCAACGATATAAAAAATCGACATTGCAAAAGTCAAAGAAGCCTAAATTATTTGATCTTACTGAAAAAAAAATTTCACAGAAGCCCAAAAATGAAAGTTTTATTAAGATAAATCGGGTTTGATTTAAGTATTTCATACTTGGGTTATGTGAATCCGGGATTACCGCATTGCATAAATTTTTGCCCGGATCCTGAATTTTTTTCCCGTGTAGATCCCTTCCGGCGAAACATGCTGCTCTTTTATAATCTTTTGTGTGAAATTTTCTCCTGGGTCTAATGGCTTGGGCAGTATAAGACTCACTTATTAAGTCAGGATAACAATTTTTTATATATAGAAGATTTTGAGCCATATTTTCAAACGTTTTCTTGCAAAAATAAGTTTTTTCTGTATCTATGCTGACCCTCGTTAAAATGTAAAAGTGTTATCTTCTTTCACTTGTTTTCGTTATCAGTGCGCTCGCACTTATAAAATTTTTATTGTATTAGGAATTTGCTCAACATTCTTCTTATTAGTGTATTATCTTAACTTTCATTATTTCATTAAGCAGTGTCCTTCTAGCTATGGAGCATAACTTTTGCCATTCTAATTTGCGATCCATTCTTAAATATTTAACGTTAACTATTTCGATCCATAAATATAGAATGCTTGAGAATTTTTAAAAATAACACAAATGTTACGTGAAAAATATTTATTATTGGTATGCGCTTAAAGTTTTAAAGGTACATTACGGTTATTTTCTATTTAATATTCTACCTTTCGTACACACGCACACACACACACAGTGAAGCACGGAATATGCGCCTTTGCTGCACTTAATTCACTTTAATTTCCTCGGTCCAGATACCATAAGCGCACTTGCACCACTCAATTGCCACGATATGCCTTCCCATTTTGCCGGTATCCTGTTCGCTGGCTTCGTCAGGCACACTTTGTTGTAATGCAATTTCAACAAATTAAAAAGTAGTGCGTGGTAATTTTGCTGCTGCCAGGTGGCATGTGGCAGGTGGCATGTGGCAGCTGGCATGTGTTCTATGGCAGATGCAACGTGTCAGTTGTGACTTTG
Organism: Drosophila phalerata; assembly: GCA_951394115.2. NCBI lineage: Eukaryota > Metazoa > Arthropoda > Insecta > Diptera > Drosophilidae > Drosophila > Drosophila phalerata. Next base: position 35,830,431 of record OX596006.1, read on the forward strand.
TGTGCGACAGAGAACAGTTGAATGACTGACTGAGAGACAGACAGTCAGACAGACATGACGTCTATGCACATGTACCAGCTGCAAATGGTCCTGAAGACGTTGCCAGTTTAGCCATAATTAAATATAATATACGATAATGATGCCAACTAATCGCTCAATTGAGCTGCAATTTAATTGAAATATTTCAACACGCTCGATTCACGACTACACAATAAATTGTTTTCTGCCTCTGGTCTCAGCCATTCAATTCAACACCCACAACTCGGACTATGACTAGGATACGGTTCTCAGTCTCTGCCTCTGTCTCTATCTCCGTCTACGTCTTGGCCTCTGTTCCAGACTCGGACTTCTCCGTTGGCCACTTGAGCCTGTTCTTAGCCAGAATAGTGTGTAATTGGTATCCATTGTTGTTGCTCTTGCTCGAACATAATCCTGCAATGCGATTACAATTCGAGCTCATTGTTAAATCATTTTCAATTATAATTGAATTTTAAAAGCAAATCTCAAGGTAATACAACGGCAAGTACATTAAAGCTTCTCTATAATGATGTGCAATCTATTTAGCGTAGTTTGATAATGGAAATAGATATTTCTCAAGTTATTTTTCAAGATATTTCATAAAAATAGCAAACGAAAGCTGACTGCAATTTTCATTCTTTAGTGTACGTGCTTTCTCTCTGTTATTGCATGTATGTATGTGCATGATTGTATGTGTGTGTGTGTGTCCAGTTTCAGTTGATAGTCCCGTGTGCATCCTGTTGTTCAAGTGTGCGCCATAATTGTGCATTGATTATCATCAAAATTGCGCATAATCGAGCTCAAAAGCCCAGTCAATGGTCGACTCAGTCAGTCAATCAACTAGTCAATCGTTTAGTGAAACAATTGAAGCGTAGTCAAAATTGACATTCACTCATAATATGAATGATAAGCAGGAATCAGGATAAAGGCTTTTAAATGTAAGTGCATTTCAAATATTAGAATTGCTTATCAACGTTATGTATTGATTGAAGTCAACTCGAATGCTTGTAGCTGATTAAAGCAGTGAAATGATGCTTTTAGTTTCAACTCAGTTAAAAAGCTATACTTTGAAAAACTTAGTAATGGATTTTTCGGCTATTTATTAAATTTCAAAGTTCAACGGAGATTTGACCTTTTTATTGCAGATTTGTTTTACCGATACTTTTTTTTATGGTTTCCTGAGTGGGATAAAAAATTAAAATAAATTATTAAAATATTATTTGGTTTTCAAATATATTTGCGGAAAAAATTTAAATAAAATTGCAGGGAAATTCAAGCTCAAAGAAAAGTGTGTGTATGTTTGAATGTGTGTATGTTTTAACTTCGGTTCCTGCCAGCATTTCTCTCTTTATCTAACACTCTGTCTATCACTGTCTCTCCAACGCAAAAATGTTAAGTGCAATAATAAAATCAAACACGAGTTCAATTAAACTAATTAAAATATCAAACGAAAAAAAAGTAAGCAAAAAGTTGTACAAAATTAAAGAAAAACACAAGGCAAAAATCGAAATCAAAACCAATCGAAACGAAACGAATTTCAATTAGAGATGCAAGTGATAAGATAGACAGAAAATAAAACCCACCACGAGGAGACGAGGAACCACAAAATGATTGCCACGCTGTTCATAATCTTTGCATTTATACGCGCCTTTCCCTGGAGTCGTCGTCGTGCTTACGGAGCTGCTGCAGGACGTCCACCCCTGGCGCTGACCCTGATGCCCGCCCCAGGAGCGGGCATCGATGAGGAGGAGCAACAACAGCAACAACAACAGTCGAACAACAACAATGGACCACGGCAATCGATAACAATCATGGGCAATGGTCATGGACATGCAGAGTCCTTGCCACGTGCCCGTCGCAAATCATCGAAATTCCATGAAGTGACATTCAGTGGAAGCGTTGGAGGTGGCGAAAGCGATGGCGAAGGAGATGCCGAGGGTAGAGCAGCAGTTGCTGCCACAACACAGAGGCATTCGTTGAGTGCAACGAGCACAAGCAACTCGGGCTCAATTATATTGGCACCATATCGGACGCTGGGCAACAGCAGCAACAGCAGTCGTTCCCGAGGATCCCGTGACTTTGTCAATAATGAGTATTATCAACTGCACGCGTCGTCATCATCGAATGGTGGGCGTGGCACGTTGACACAACGCAGCGATACAATGGCCACCGAGGCCGAGGAGTTTGAGGATGAGGAACGTCCGCCCTTAGATGACGATGAGGATGAGAGCTACGATCGAGAGACGGAGGAGTTCTATAGCAATATTCAGGATGCCACAGGCACATCGAGCAGCCGCAGCAAACGTTCGTCGCTCTTCTCCCGCTCGGACAGCTCGGCGACAACGACTTCTTCAAGTGGCGGCGGCACCTTTACCGGCGGCAAGCGAAGGTCTGCCGCCTCCATAATGTCCTCATCCCTCTGCTCCGATGTGATGGTGAACAGTGATCGTCGCAGCTCAACGGCAACGGAATATAGTGTTCGATCACTTGCGGGTTCCGTGCCGGCAAACAGTCAACGTAGATCCAGCGGTCGCGTCCGACGTTATGTTTCGCGTATGACCATCGCGGGAGCGAGACGTCGCACAACGGGAAGGTAATGCAATCGCCGAGTCCGTTCTCTAACTATTCCTACTCCCTTTCTGTCCATATTGATCTTTTACGCATACGTTTTTCCTACGGCTGGAATGAACATGAATTATTTTTAACCAATTTTTCAATACTTTATGATTATTTTAATTGGTGTCGTCACGCTTTCATTGCCTACTGAGCTGTTGGATTTAGTTTTTTTAAAAACAAGTGTAACAAATGTTTAAGAGAGTTTGTCTAATTAGATGTTTTGTTTTCTGGTCTTCTCAATACGTGCCTATAGTCTAAAGCTAAGCAAGACCTATACTTTCTTTGTCCTTACTTTGTTTTTGTTTTTTCCTAAAATAGGTTTTAAGGCTCTCCACTCAAAATAGTTGAAATTCAACAACTAAAAGCTTAAACTTTATTTTTGAAAAGGCTGAGGTTGCAAAAATTATCCAGTCTGCTCTTCAATTGTTGAAAACAAAATGTTTTTTCTTACATTAATCTCAACATTTCCAACATAAAGTGAGGTGTTTCTTCCTTACTATTCTACACAAGGCTGCAAACTACCAAAACGTTGGTAAATGTTCGAATTGATGGTTTGAACCATAGAGCGAGACTTAGGTTCGGTTCGCAAAACCGGTTAATATACCTTCTAAGCCTAAGGTTTGGGTTCGAGCCTTGGTTGAATTATATACAATATTGTAATTTTTTTGTCTATAAATCTTCTTGATTTTTATATCGAAGTAAATTTAATTTAATTTGCATGACCTATTATTTTTATGATTTTTATCTTATAATATAATTAAAGTGAACTAGTTTTGTTTCCACGCGATTGCATTTACTTCACTTCATTAAATTTTCGGTTTATGATCCGGTTCGGATTGCTTAATAACCCGAACAGAACCGGTTCCGCGAGGTTTGGTTTAAAGCCGGTTTGCAGCCTTGATTCTATCTGTCATATCTTCTTGAAACTAGTCACCTTACATTTTGTTCAAATATAAATGCTCAAATGCAACATATTGGGCCTTATGTTCTGCATGCCTCTCTTACTTCCTGTACAGAAAGATCTATTACAATATAACACAATCCAATTAATAAAAAGTCTATAGTTTCAGGCTGTTAATACTTCGAAAGTGCAATTGATTCTTTATTGAGGTGTTCTACAACAAAAGCGAAAAGTTATTGTAAATACTTGAAGTTGTTTAGCGGTCAGGAACCGTTCTCCTGCTGCCACTGCTCGTGCTTGGCCAGTAACTTCATGCCCAGTGGACGTATCTGCTTAAAGGCTTTCTCCAAGTTCGCCTCCTGTACGGCCTGAGATTCCTTTTGCTCACGTCCACCGCGTGTGGCACAACGCATACGTTGCATGCTGATCTCCTTGCAGGCGAGTCGAATCTCATCTCCCGTAAAATGCTCGGAGATCTTCACCAGCTGCTCGAGCAGTCGAGGGGTTAAACTGACGGAAGTGCCAAGCAGGCGATTGATAAGACTAGAGCGCTCTGCTGAACTGGGCAGCTGGACGAGCAGCTTCTTCTCAAAGCGGCGTAGAAAGGCCTCATCAATGTCCCAGGGCAAATTAGTGCTGGCAAGAACAAAGACACCGCTTAATGTATGCTCCATGCCATCGAGTAACTGAAGCAATTCATTCTTGAAGCGCTTGGAGGACTCATGATCCGTCGAGCGATCCCGCTTTGAAGTCAGACTTTCGATCTCGTCAAAGAAAATGACGGAGGGAGCACGACGTGCTGCCATGTGGAATAGCACACGAAGTATCTTTTCCGATTCGCCACGCCACTTGGACACCATAATGCTAGCCGTGATGTTGAAGAAGGTGACCTTATCCCGTGTCTCAGCGTACAGAGCCTTGGCCAAAAAGGTCTTGCCACTACCGGGTGGTCCGTGCAACAACAGAGAACGCCACGGCTTAAGGCCATGGGCAAAGAGTTGCGGATACTCGATGGGAGTAAGAACCGCCTCCTTGACCAGTTCAATGGCACACTGATTGCCACAAACATCCGTCCAACGCAGCTTGATGTCCTCGCTCAAAATGCTGGTCTTGACCAGCTCCGCAAGTGATTGCCATTCCAATGAGGCAAATAGTGCATCATCTGCCGCATGACCATGCTCGATTTCGGGGAGTACACTCTGTCGGGAATCGGTTGACGACTCGGCCGTTTCCATTTTCTTAATGTGCAACGACGGCGGCGGGCGATGTTGTTGCTGTTGCTGCTGTGGGTCGGTGGCAAGACTGGCAGCTGCAGCAGCTGTGGCAGCTCCAACGCCCGCATGCCAACAGGCAACAGCATCGCCAGGTCGCTGTTGTGATTGCGATTGTGACTGGGATTGCAACTGGGATTGTGCATTTACCTCCTGTCCTGCTGTTGAATTCTTGACACTTTTCGTTGAGCCAAGCTCCAGCTTGACTTTGGGCCCGGCTTTTTTGAGTATACGCGGATATTTGCCAAACTTGAGATTGAAGAAACTCGCATACTCCAAGTAGATGGCATCCAGGTCGACATTGTCACACAGCTCAAATTCCTCAGAGAGACGACCCTCGCCCTTCAAGGCCTCCGCGGTGTTATAATAACCATTCTCGAGCAGATAGCGATGCATTAGATACAGGAGATTGCGTCGTCTTGTGGTAAAGTTGCGCACATCCTCACACAGAATCGTTGAGGCAGCTGTGGCAGAAACACCGTATTTGGTTTGTGGCTTCATCACGGCACAACTCTGTGTGTATTTTATGTAGTGAGCAAAATGGGAGAAAAGGAAATACGACTATCTATCTAGCTATCTATACTTAATATTGCGCAAACTTTAACTATCTAATCGAAATTGAAGTCAAGCAACATTGACAACATTCCCATTGTTTGTCTACTTCAAACAGAGTTGCCATAACAAAGTCAGACATTCTATTGGGCTCGACTCTTCGCGGTTGTGCGGGGCAACTCGAGTCTCGAGTCTCGGCCGTTGTTGCAACGATAGCGACGATGACGTTGCAACTGTTGCCATTAGTTTCATTTCATGCTTCGAGCTGCCGCAAACAGTCATCAACATTTTCCCAGAGGCAACCGCAAATACACACATGCATACACATGTATATATGGATGTGTGTACTCGTATGTCATGTCTGCATGTGCAACCCCAAAAAAAAAGTCTGTGAAACACGATGAGTTGGCGAGAGACAGAGAGGGAGAAATGGCAAGAGCAGGGAATCCATATAATCAAGGAATCCATCTAATTAGACGGTAGAGTTCAGTGTAATGTTGTGATGCCACCAACATCAGATTGACAGCTCACCTGAACGTGAAACATGTTAATGTAATATGATGGAGTATCAGAAATATGCAGATACTCTATTTCTGACTCTCTCCCTCTCAGACCTGCAAAAATCAACTAGCTTGTGAATCATTTCAAGTAACCAACATTTTTCATTAGGGTTAATAAAAATGATGCAATTTCAACCCAATCTTCAAATTTATGATTTTTATTATTTTACTCTTAAAATAATGATTATTTTTGAGCAACAAAAAATAAAACTCATTTAATTATAATTATTTCTTAAATAATATTTTTTTATTTTGACTTGAATTTTTTTTTTTTTTGCCAAAAATTATATATACATTATTTCCATAGCTCCTATAAAAAATCAAAAGCGCAACTTGTGTTTTATTTTTGATAAAAAAAAAATAATGATTATTTTTAAGATTTATTTTTTTGCTCGAAATTAATCATAAGTAAAATAATAAAAATAAAAAATAATAATAATTTCTTGAGTTTTTTTTTTTTTTAAATATGACATTTCGATTTATTTTAACTGCTTTATAAATGATCTTTTCCTCCGATTTCCTGCAAACAACAAAAAAAAAGCAATGATTTTAATGATCCTCAAAAACAGCAAAGAAATCAAACAAATCAGCAACCGTATCATTTATGTTTTAAAATAAAAATTGCATTCTTATACTTTTTTCTAAATTTTATGTTAAAAGTTACAAAAAACACGTATTTTGGATTTTTTCAACAATAATAAAAATAAGAGTTATTTGTTATTTTTATTTTAAAAGCTGACTGTAGACATATTTCTTAACTTTTTTTTTTACTTAAAATATCTAAGAAAACTATAAAAATATTCTTATACTTTGATTCAATACTTTTCGTACGATATATCACATGTTTATCAAGGACGAATATTAAGGACGAACGCGTCCTAAGAATCAACCTTGCAAATTCATATAAATGGGGTACATTTACGAACTTCTAACTCCTATAACATGTGCTACGAAAAAGTATTTTTATAGCCTACATTTGGACAACACTGATATAAAGTATAATTATCCGCTTTCCCTTGTGACTCTGCGACGAGGATTGTCAATTGCACTAATTAGCATAATTTTACTAACCAATTGCTTATATATAAAGTTCAGTGAAATAAGCTGGTCACACTCGAAAACTGTGTGGCAAGTCGTTTTAAGGCATGCAATTGCCATTGCATTGAAATGTGCAATACGTATACGCAACGTTGCAGCGCATTTTCACGTTGAATCATCGGTTGAATTAAGTTTGCTTCTTTTATTGCATCGGTTTTTTTTTTTTTTTTTTTTTTTTGTCAACGTGCGTCTTTGTCGTTGTTCGTTGTGTGCCAAGAGGTTGCATGCTCAATTTGTTTTTTGCCGCTAGGCGACAGCTGCTGCGATGGTTAATCAAATGCGCGACGCAATGAAATGAAAATCAACGGGTCTTGATGGGTAGCTGCTTTTTATACATGACACACATACACACACCACATCCTCCTCCTCCTACTCCTACTTAGCCAGCGCCTTTCCCCACTGCCAAATTATGCAACATGCAGATGCAGATTCAGATGCAGATGTAGGCTGTTTACCCCGCGTTCCCAATGCCCAGCATCTTGCTGCCTTTAAAAAAAAACATCAACATCCAAGGTAACTTCAAGGCGGCAGCAAAATGTGCGTCAAAGGGGAGTGGTGGGTGGAGGGGTTGACAGGGGGGGGGGGGGGGGGGGGGAGGGGATGCGTGGAATTGTGGCATGACTGATGCCATGTTTCAGTCTGTGCTCATTTCATATCGCACGCTGCTCGCTTACTTTTTTAATTTGGTTTTCACCCAGCAATGGCAAATGGCAACGCCACCTCCAACTGCCCCAATCTATCTCTCTATCACTCTCTATATATCTCTCTCTGTTTCTCTAGCTGTTGTGGGTAGTCAGTCTCTTGCTTTTGTCAATGGCCTTGTGACAGTTTTTGCTGTTGTTGTTTTTACATTTTTTTCCTCCTACTTGTTTGTTTATCTTGCCTCAAAAGCATCTCCCACACTCGTCATAATTTTCATCAACATTATCGTTATCATCATCATTGTGATCATCATCAGCAAGTGTGCAAGTGTCGTTCGAATTGGTTTTGGGCTCATATTCAGTTTCTGTTTCTGTTTCAAGCTCACATTCAGATTCACATTCTCATTCGCATTCTCGCTTGGGATTCCTGTGGCCAAGGACATCTCACGTATGTGCACCACACACACACCCACGCACACATTGCATCTGTGCATCTGTGAATCGTGTGAGTGCATTCATTGGTATTTGCATATGCTGAGTGAGTGAGTAAAGCCTTCTACAACCATTTATCTAAACGAGTCTGGTCGTATGCGAGTAATAAATATTTTGCTAAAGCATTCGTTCAGCACTCATTTAGCAATATGAGTATGTAAAAAATTCAATAATTCACTTTTACGCTTAACTGAGTATAGTCATAAGGAACTTGACTCAAAGGAAGCTTTTAAGAGCACTGTAAAAAGCCTAAACTTCATCAACTCAATAACTTATTCACATAAAAACTATTAAGTTTTATGAAAACACACATACTTAAGAGAATTTGGGGTTTTTTTAAGATACTTTTAAAAAAATACGATCATTCTTAAAGAAGGCAATATTCCACTTAATTGAGAATACAACAATCTAAAAAATCCAATCAAAGCTGGAACTTTTTAAGTATGTATTCAGGATAAAATTCGTAAATTAAGATGAGTATTTGATTTAAGTATTTCATACTTGGTTTATGAGAATAAGGGATTACCGTACTTCTGACACCGCAATGGACTAATCTTTGCCCGGAATCCCGGATTTGTTTCTGTGCAGGAACGCCTCGAGTAGAGTATATTACAATATGCATCTAAGATTAAAACAGAACAAGAAGGCGCTTAAACTGGCGATACAAGGATTAAACAGGGATACAAATATTACAGTCGGAGCTAGATACTCTGTAAGCGTTAACAATCACTTTTATTAATTGTATTCATAGTCTAAAAAGTGTTCAAGCTTAAAAAATACATTGTGCAACAAATTTTAAACCAAATTTTTAAAAAGAAAATGTCAACTCTTTTAATGTTGAAAATTGGACTTGACCTAAGTTTAAAAGTAATTTGTATACACATTATGATGACAAAAATCGGCGAGAACACCAACTGCAATGCTATGACTTAATATGTCGAGTGGTGCAGGTGGTGCGGTTTTGAATTTGGTGAATCAACAGCTTCTGAGTGTTGCATACTTGCAGGCGCTGTGAAATCAGTTGCCAAGTTGCCTCTCAAATGGGACACGAGTGTCTGTAGAAACGCTTAATGCCAAAATCTGACGAGAGATAGTGAGGGGAATTAGGTTGAGATAGAGGAAGATAAAGAGATTGTCATTGTTGTGTTGTGTTGTGGCAAACAGGAAATGTGGCCCACGGCAGTTGCTTCTTATGCGCCTAATTATATGTGCAAATAAATGAACGACCCAAGCTGATTGTGATGAGTGTGCGAGTGTGTGTGTGAATGTGTGTGTGTAGCATAGATTCGAGTGATGCCGCAGGCAAAGTGCAAGAAGAGACAGACGAAAGGCACTAAGCCCCAAACGCCCAACTTAATTAGTTTGTTAAGAAGGAAGTAGCTGGATCAGAAATGATTGTATAAATGAATGAATGCCAGCATGAATGAAGTGAATGATGTGACTAGAGTGAATGTGTTTGTGTCTATTTGCTCGAGTGCCTGACAGACTGACGAATGTAAACTTTGCTGTCGCATGTGTCTAGTCGAGTGGCATTAATCGAGTCACGCTTGCGGAGGAGTTATGTTGAGTTGCAGCAACACGCACATTAAATGCAGTTGCAACATTTTGTGGCAAGTGCAAGCGTAATATACTCACTGTATAATGCCATTGAAGAGAAATAAAAAGTGTAAACGATACCGAAACCGAAGTTGAAAAGTCTGAAAAGTCTCAAAACTGAGAACTGAATAAGGAAAATTCCATCTCTCTCTCACTCTCACTCACTTTCTCTGCCTCTGCCTCATAACTTTGAAAGTGCCACAAAGTATGCCATCGCCATGGCAAATGGCGACATTGTTGCGCACAACAACAACAATTGGATGAGAAACAACAATAAGAACAACTAGAAGAGAAGCGGCAAGAAATAACAAGGCAGCGTCAACTTTGTGCCAAGTTTACTTAATGACCCCGATATAAATTTTACTTAAAACATCATTTTTCTTTACGACTTTCGCTGCCAAAAGCGTGGCCTTCAAGTTGGTGGTGCTGGCGGTGTTGGTGGTGCTGTTGGTGTTGGTGTTGGTGGGCAATGCCAACAGGAGCTATGTATAACAAACAAGGAATGCCAACAGACCGGGACAGGACGAGGTCGCCAGTCGAGGACACAGCTGCGTCACAGGTTCAAGTCAAGCCAAAAAAAAAAAAGAATAAGCCAAAAATTGAATACCCTTTTTTTTATCTATGTGATATAGTAAGTAGACATCAATAAATAAAAGATTGGTTAAAATATAAAAAAAAAACAAAAAAAATATGCATCGGATTTTATACTAAATTTAGATTTTATCTGTATATGGAGAATATATAATAATGTGATCCGATCTGACCCTTGAACCCACAGAATAGTGGCATAAAACAAAGGCACAGGCAAATGTACAGAATATATATATTCCTTATGGGTTCTCACCCGCGACAAAGGTATAATAAAAAGTGTAAGGAAGTTGCTAAGGAAACTGCCAGCACCGCCAACAAAAGTGGCGACCAACTTGCTGGACGGCGGCATCTGCTTTTGGTTATGAAAGTATTTTCTTTAATTATGACAACGCGCTTAGATTGATGCCACTCACTGTCCCTTCTCATTTTCTCTGTCTCTTTGTATCTGTCTGTTTTTGTTATTCCTTTTGTTGTTGTCAACTGAGTTGTGCAGCTGTTGCCAAGAGAACTAACGGACAGCGCAAATTGTGAAACAACTGCCAACTGCATTTCGAAAAGCTGAAAACTCAATCAAACTTTTAAGCTCGAAATGTTACGGAAAGCTGGCACCATCTATGGAGAAGCCACTGTAAACTTTGCTTATAAATTCAACTATATAATTGGTTAACATTTTATTTTTTAACTCAATTAATTGCACTTTTAATTGATAAAGAATTTATTGCAGTTTGTCTTAAAGAATATAGTAAACTCTCTAAGAATGTGATTTTGAAATTGTGAAAGCCTAAATCAATTTTAAAATACTTTGGCAGTCACATTGGAAAATCAAAAGTCGCATGAAAATACATTTTCAGGCGGCGCTTTTGAAAGCGCCATCTAGGTTGCTTAACAAGTTGATCCTTGGAACCGCTCGAACTTGATCAGCGGCTGAACTTTGGTGCGACTTCAATGCGTCCCCTAAAAGGGGAATTGTGGGAAAAGCATCTTCTGCCAAGCGGAGTCAACTTTTTAGCAAGTTCTCAGTAAACACGACTGCACTCGCTTCGTGGTTGCTTGATATGGGTTGAGGATGAAAAATGAGAGAAAGGGGTGCTGTTTTTTCCACTGTTCACAGAGTTGGCGAAAACTTTTCATAAGCGACGAAGGGGACGCGCTGCCGACGTCGCTATTGCAGACAACGACAAGGCGAACGAATGTTGAAAATGTCTAACGAATTGAAAAACTTTAAAAGCGCCTTGTTAGGCGCACTTCCGTTTCCTGTAGGTCGCTGTTGATATCTTCCCCCCCCCCCCCCTCTACCCTCTCTCTTGTTCGCGGCGAACCCCAAGTCAGCTTGTACAACTCTCTCTCTTCCCTTCCCTTCACGCCACTCCACTGCCGTCTTATCCCCACATTTTTGGAACTGAAAAGTTTCTTTGGCGTGTGCTGTGTGTCTGTCAAATCAACTTGGCCGTCAGCCATTTATAACAGGGCTCAAGAGTTTGGCCTAAATGCGTCTATTCAACTCGTGCCGACTTTTAATTATTTAACCCCACAAACTAACTAGCTAAATAATCAACTAATTATTATATATGTACACTCAGAAAAATATGCCATCCGAAAATTAGGTATGAACTTATTTGATTTTACTTTTTTTCAAGATTGAAAGAAAGTTAAAAATAAGATCGATTCGTACATTTTGGGATATTTCGTTTTCATTGTCGTATTTTACAATTCTCAACTGGTTCTAGGGACGCAATGGCAACATTATGCTTGGATCGATGGTAAAACCAACCCCTATTCCATAATGTCGCTAACCAACAAAATACACCTTTATTAAATGGTATTTAATTTTGGTATTTTACTTAATTTTAGTACACATACTAGTGTTATTTATATATTAAGATAAATTTATTATGAACATTTTATGGTTTACATTTTTACAGAATTGAATTAAACCCAAAACGAACTTAAAATACCCCAACAAATTTTATTTTAAGATCTCGTTACTTGCAAAAACTCTACTTGATATAAGATTTTTGTTCTCGACTTAAAAAATGGCGAACTTAGACAGCTTTTGAGATCGTTTGTATATGCCCTGTTTAAGTACGAAAATCTTGATATTTAATCTGAGTGTATTTTCTAACTCTTCTTCTCCTTTTTTTCCTATTTACAGTTTCGATGTAGAAAATGGCCAGGGCGCCCGATCACCGCTTGAAGGCGGTTCACCCAGCGCTGGTTTGGTTCTACAGAATTTACCGCAACGTCGCGAATCCTTTCTATATCGCTCCGATTCGGACTTTGAGATGTCACCAAAGTCAATGTCCAGAAACTCAAGCATCGCTAGCGAAAGGTAAATACTGAAGTCTTATTTTATTTTATACAAATACTTGTACAATATACATATATTTATTGGTTTGGATTCTTATTACACACGTTCTCGATTCATATCGCTTATTGTTTTTATTACTTTCAATTCTACCCTATATGTCCAACTGATCATTTTGTTTATCAATTTCATGCCTTATTATTATGATTGTCATTTGTATTTATTATGCACATGAATCGCAAACTTTTCAAATATCCATGTCAACTTTTTAGGATACACACAGAATTACATATGCATATGAATGAACACATACGAATACTTATACACATGACAATAGCTGAAACTTGGATCGCTATCAAAACTTGATAGATTCTTGAGCTTATAGTAACAATTATATTTGAATATAAGGTGAATGTGAAGCTTACACTCGAGTTAGTTAGAATATTATGTTAATTCGAAATGTCTGCTTTATTTGAAGACTGTACCAGAAGTACTGCTACTATATAAAGGTTTCTCCTACTGTTGCTAACTTCTACTTTTACTTCTAGATAACATACCGCTATAATTTTACCAGTCCCTTTTTATTCTGCTAGAACGAACTACGTATGCTACTACTTCTCTTACTTTGCCTGCAACTATTACACTGAAAAGAAATACCAGCTTCCAAAATTAAGAACATTCATTTTTTGTTCTTAAATAAGATTATTTTCAGACCAAATTACTAAATCCAAAAATATTAATCTAAAAAATCATAAGATCTTAATATAAGAATAAAAATCTTAAGATGTTAGGAAGGTATAAATATATACAATTTCACATGAAATAAATGGTGGCCCCTTAGCGCTCTGGTTAGAGAAGCCGCTTCAGTTGTGAAGCAGTAGGCGGCGGTTCGAACCCCACTGGTTATAACTTTAAATAACATTTTTTAAATTACCAAGCCAAGACAAAATAAAATAAGTATAAATAAAAATAATGTTAAGAAAAATAATGAATATAAAAAATAATTCTTAAAGTTTTTATATTTTGATTTTAATATTAAGAACATTTATTCTTAAAATAAAATCTTGTTCTTAATTTCAATATTCTTAAAACCAAGATGTGATCTCTTAATTTAAGAATTATATGTTCTCGACGCATTTGACCAAAAATCTTAGACTGAGACGAAAATCTTGATTTCAGAAAAAAAAAATTTTCAGTGTACTTATTGTAGAACTACTACTTATTTACTACTACATTCGCTACTAATTCAATTAATTATTCATACAGCGACAACTTATTCTGCGACATAAATATGAATACTATTAATTTTTTTAACTGCTAGATCTTAACAAAGTACCAGACGACATCTTCTATGTTTGTTATTTCGCACACTATTAAAATTTTAATTGCTACAGTTTTTTTTTTACTACTACTTTCTATTACGATCTTATACGATTTCTTAAACGATTACTTACACCACCAAAACTTTTATTGCTACACTTATACACAATGAACAATACATGAACTGATACTACTACAACTTAAACTATTTCTCGAAGACTTAAATTGCACAATACACGTATACTACTTATTATATAAGTTTGTGTTCCATAATACATCTACAGATAGTACTATTGACGCGACTTCTACTACTTTTGCTATTTATGCAACTTTTTTACTTCACAATTTTTATTAACACAATTTCAACGCATTATGTTTCCATCTTCTTTAACTTATAAAGCATATGTCCAACTCTAAATCTATGTACAATTCTTTCAACTTCAACAGCTTCTAATTGTATTCTGTCTAGGGTTGTAACTACCTTTTCGATTTTGCATTATGTTTTCTTTTTCCCAACTCCAACTCGTTAACCAATTATTTCTTTCACTATTTCGACAGCTTCTGTCGTACTTTAAGTACTTCAACAAGTTTTTATAAATATTTTCAGTTACTATTCGTAAGCTTTCTGCAGTAACTATCTTTTCAATATGAACTTTTACCAATATTTCAGACAGTAACCACATACATAGTTAGCTTCTGTTCGGAGCGCACTTGAAAAACAATTTCTTTGGTCAACTAACATAAATTTTGTTATTGCTTTTGGAGCATTTCAACAACATTGAACTGAGGGATATTTCGTAGTAATTTGCTGCAACTGTTGCTATTGTGTGGCTCCCTTTTGTGATTGCTTTTCGAGCGAATGGAAATGCCACACCTTTGCCAGATGGTTATGTGTATGTGTATGTGTGCGTGTAGCATCATTTGTGGTATTTCAAAGCACTTTCCACACATTTCAATGGCATTGCAGTGACGCCTTTCGTAGCTAGAACTCTTAGAAACATCATCATTTGCCGATGATGCCCCAAAGAGACCGCCCAGTTGATGGCATTCGCAGAATTCATAGCAAACATTTGCCACATTTAGCTGCCCCCTTTTTTGCCATAAATTCCTCGAATCCTAGAGTCCTGGAGTCGACTGTCCAGAGTCCATACCAAAGTTCGGAGACCGGAATCTGTAATACGGTGTGTGGTCTAGTGCCAGCTGCTATGTTCTCTGGCCTGCAAGCAATCTGCCAGGACTTTCTGGTCATTGTTATGACAACGCATGACAACTGAAGAGGGAGGGGAGAAGCAACTTTTTGGGAAATATGCAAAACCAGGAATAAGCATTTTGCCTTTCAGTTCTGCTGTGTTATTCAGACTTCAATTAGTTAGTCAAAGCTGTGACTCCCTCTCTCTCTCTAACTATCTCATCACATATGTGTTGCAACTGCGAATACCAAATTCCACATGCATAACCATCAGCAGGAGCAGCAACAAAAACAAAATTAACAAGAAATGGGGCAACATAGAATGCGACATCAGCAAACGAATATTATGCAACTGGAAACCGGAAATGCTTCTCGGTCTGCCGTGTTGAGTGCAACATGCGCGACGAAGCCTTTTCGCAGTTTTTCAGCCAAATCATAATGCATAAAAACAACAATTACAATAACTAATTACTCAACCACAAGAACAACAACAACTGCAAATGCAACTGCAACAGTAAAAATATAAGCATATAGTATACAATAATTTATATATAAAAATATATCAAAGCATCAGGTAGCAAATGTAGTCGAAAAATCTCGCACCATATGGAATTGGGCGGGCATTTGGTCACGCCTAGTGCAACCTTGGGCACAGAAGCATTTTACAGCTATTTTTACACGACTTTTGGCTTTCGGCTCTCGTCTTCCATCCCCTGTGACGTCCATCTTCTATCCGCTAACGCTCTTCTTGCTCTCCTCTCTCGCATCGCCTCAATGGCCAAAATACGAAAATATCGCGCAAATCGCAGATGAAAAATTGCAAAAATATTTGGACCGCAAAACACTTAAAAACCCCAAATAAAAACAACAATAATAGCAACCAATTACCCAAACATACTTATCTACATTCAACCAAAACCAAACAAGACAAGAAAAACAAAAACCATCCGAGAAAAGGAGAACAATTTACCGAAATTTTTATACACTAAGAAAACAGATCGAACTGAATAATATTATAAAACTGTTTATAGGAAAATAATATTATATCTACTAACAATATACAAAAGAAAGTGCACATGGATGGCATACAGCTTTAATAAAAAACCACAGAAATGTCAACATAAATAAAAATATTTTAATATTATATAGATAATTTCAATGAAATATACATATTAAATGAACATTCACTCAAGGATATACTGAGATATTTTGCTAAACCATCTAAGAACTAGCATTCAAAATTATATTAAGGGATAACTTTTGTATTTAACATAAATCTTAAACGGTATAGAGTCTATACTATAGACTAACGGGCATTGTATGAACCGGATCATGAACCGAACCCTTAAAATTATATACTTTGCGAACCCGAAAAAAAAATCATTACATATGATTTTCTAATATTACACAATTATTTCAGACTTTGCAACCTTGATTCAAAGGTATTTAAACAAAATCTCCAGTCTTGAAAATATATTATTATTATATATTTTTTAATAATAAAAGAACTTTCAATGTTACCGTACCTAAGACTTTAAAGAGTTGAACCAATACTCAATAGTACATAAATATTGAATTTTATTTCAACCATACTTGGAGAGAACTATCCAGAACTCGAACCAAGATCATGTAACTATATATGTGGAAAAAAGATCCTTCATAGCATAAATGATATATAATTACTTTATAATAAAGAGAAACAAATGGATGAATGAAAATTTCAAGAGAAAAATAAAATGTAACATTTTTCAAAAACTTTAATCAAATAAATAAATATTTACACCTAAGTTCTTTCTTATAACAACCGATAAACAATTACTTTATATTAAAGAACATTAGTAATAACTTCTCTTTTCGAAGACCTAAACGAAATTCCAATTCGATTTCACAGCGAAGAACTTTAGCCATGTCATCAACCTAATCAGCGTCAACCCTTTTATTTAATGTGTGATAAATATTGCATAAGATACTGACCATCTTAAATGCGAGTAAAAGCCAAAAATGTCCTTGTGTCACAAACTGTTATCTAAAGTTAGATGAGCCCAAGTTTAGTGGCCCATGGCACTGGGAACTGAGAACCGAGAACTGAGAACTGGTCATTGAGTGCTATGTACGAATACGATGAGTTGAACATAAAAACGATTTAATTATACATAGTTGAAATAAATATTTTTGGTATTTTTGGCATTTTTTGGCTCCCTTTTCGGCCATTTGGCAGCGACAGCAACGCAATTTGCATTATTTTTCCTATCTCACTCCTCTCTCTCGCTCTCCCGCTGGTCTGGCTTTCACTTGTTGTGGTTGTTGTTGTTGTTTTAGGCTGACTGTGCCAGGCGAAAAGTTTTGGGTCTGCTTTAAAGTTTGGCAGGCCTCTAGTTACGCCAACAAAAATACAAGCGTTTATAGCGTATTCCTCTTCCTCGAAGGTACCCGTCTCCGTCACTATCCGTCAGTGTTTTATCCGGATTTCGGGTATGTGGTACGTCGTCCGTTCACTTTTCAGTGAACGCGCACGGCGATTGCTTTCAATCAACTTGAATATTTTGTCGGTGAGACATATCGCAGTTCCCTCTTGTCAGCCACTCGGCCACTTTCAAACAATGTTGTTGATGAGCCTGTCAATTGCACACACACACACACACACATACCTGCAGTCGTTCACAAGCTGGGTCAGTGTGGCTGTCATGACAACGACGATCAAGTTGAGTGAAAATTTCATAAAGATTTCAACACTAATAACAAATAATTAGCTGATTGACTGCGGCTGGCAAATGTCAAGGCCAAAGACGACACAACACAGCACAGCACAACACAACAGAACACAAAACAACATTAACAACTGCAACAACATATCTATTTATTACGTTTGTGACGTCTATGAAACCGGTAAATAAATAGATTTTCGACATACCACAATCCAATATTTATCATATGGCATTACTTTGCCAGCTCAAGTTCGAACAATAAATATGCTGAAATAGCTTGCGAATAATTTAGGCAGAAGCCCATATTAAATTCAATTTTATTTTCCATTAAAGTACAAATTAATAAGTAGAAACGGTAATTTATAGAAGAATATAAAAGGATTTAAGGAACAGTTTATTTACACGGCTTATACTGTAACTAATTTATAATTTAAAAGCTGCCGAAAAAAAATTTGAGAGGGCTTATAGAATATTTTGAAAAGTATGTAAAATTTTCATTATAATTCAAGAACCCAATTGCAAGGTTTAACTTCGAATTTTGTTTCAGTTTAATACAAAGAAATCTTTCTTCTTTCTGAAATTTTCATATTGCTTGATTTTTTAAGCCGTCAACCAGGGACTGCAAATATTAGTAATGAATTTAAAAAATTGAATTCAAAATAATTTTTAGAAAAAATTGAATAATAAAAATTATTTTTAATAAATATTTTTAGATATTGGAAATGCACCACTTGGTTCAAAGGATATTTACATTCAATTTTAATTAGTAGTTATTTTTCGACTTTTTTATAAAAACCAACATATAATTTTTATTTCATAATTTGTATTTTAAAAATTATAACTGTAAGGGTCCCTGCTATCAAAAATAAAAAAAAAATAAATTTTTAGGGAAATAAAAAGACGAACTACACCTATGCATACATAAATATAAATCTACGCTAAGGGCCATTGAAATGACTGAAATAACTGTTAAAATACAATAATTTAAAATATGTTTAATTGTATTAAAATCAACTTCAAAACTAATAAAACATGAATCATCATATCTCAAAAATCCTAAATGAAATTAGAAATGTGTCAAAAGGTTACCAGCAACTTTTTAGAGTGAAAACCCGTAATTAACTTTGATAAAGTTGAAGAACTATGAAAACCTCGTTTAAAACTGACTCAAGAAACAATAGATAGAAAGGCAAAAATATGAGGGGGAAAATAACAAGCAACACAATTAAGTAGTTAGAGCAGTTGAAAGAGCTGCTTTAAGCTGTTGGCCAGGACATTGATGGAGCAATTGACAGGCAGGATCCATTAACTGTTGGCAAATTGGAAACCCAAAAAAAAAAAAAAAACAACACTATCCAAAAACTGAGAGTCGTTCAGGCGTTAATTGTGGCAGGTGTGGCTGGCTTTCTAAATGTGAGTGTTGCAGGTGTCAGGTCAATTGTTGGACATGCAGCAAACAGCACAACAAGGATAACAGCAGCACACACACACGCACAACATACACTTGTATGACACACACATATAAAAGGACGCACGAATGCAAATGCCATTGAAATTTATCTGGCATGTAAGTTGCAAGTTAGCACTTGCTACTTGCAACGTGTATTGTCGTATCGGCATCAATTTTAAAGCTAAAGTACATAACTTGCAGCAGGGCGTGGCCAGTGGGCGGTGAGTGTCTATGTGTGAGAGTGTGTGTGAATGCGTTTGGCATTTGCAAAAAACTTTTTAAAATGCAACTCACAGACAATGCCAGTCATGTGTGTGAGTGTTTGTTTAAATGTCAACACTTCAACTTCGACTTTTGTGCAGCTGCTGCATATTGTGGTGGTTGTTTTTGTTGTTCATGTTGTAGTTGTGACGTGCATAGCACAATGACGTCATGCGAGCGCCCCGAGAAACGAGTCGCTTATCTATCAATTGCCCAAGGGTCATTGCCGTCGCCTTGTCTACGTCAGCATAGCCAACTTATCCATGTGACCTCCGCTAATCCTGAACCTGTACACTGTACACTGTAAACACACGCAACACACACACACACAACTCGACGACACTTAACTGTCGCACGTGATGTCTCAATTAAGTTGTTGGTCGAGTTCCATTTGTTTCGCTTATTCGTCTTTCATTGCATACCCTAGGGCGACACACACACACTGACACACACACTTTCACTGACATATGCATCGCATTTTTGTGTTAACTTTTTATTTGCATTTTTCGCTAGACAATAAAATAAGCGTCAATTATTTATGCAAAACAAATAAAGAAGTGACGAAAATTAAGCAATAACTAAAATTAAAAAGCTTTCAGATAAATTTTGTGTTTATTTCTTTATGTTGAAAATACTTTATATAAATTTAATATATATATAAATTTATATTATTAAATATATATATATATATATATATATATATATATATTATGATTGTTGTTTGTTGCAACTCAATACTTTTGTTCTGTACTCGTTTTATGAATCTCTACTATCTACTAACTTAACCTATTTCTTATGATCGTTATTTGTACTATTATCGTTGTTTATTATTGTAACCCTTTACAGGTTTAAAGAACAGGACGCCTCTATACTCATTGACAGATCGTACGTATGCCCAAATTCTTTCTCTATCTCTCTCTCTCTCTCTTTCTCTTTACTCTCTCTCTCTCTCTCTCTCTCTACTTCTCTGTTTCTGTGTCTGTCTCTGCTTTACTTAGTTTCTCTCTTCAACACTCTGTCGCACTTCCTTTCAATCTATCTTTGTCGCTTGCTTATGTAACAACTACTTTTTGTAATGCTTGCTTGACTGTTAATTCACAATTGATGTTTATTTTGATTTTACGCATGTTCTGTATGTTATCCACATCCTTTTTTAATATCCTTTGCAATCGTCGCATTGGCAAGTATTTAAACTGTAATAATAATAACTTGACGCTATTTTATCTGCATATTTGTTATATATTTTTATCATTCACTTTTTTTTATTTTTATTTCCCCTCCCGACTTCTTTTAATTTAATCAGTAAGTAAGATAATTGATTCTGCCCATTCTACAGTATTCCAAATTATGTATCTAATATTAAGACCCTTTTCTAAATAGTCCAGTTCAATATAATTTAAGAGATATCTTTGAACTTGACGTTAAATGTTATATATTGTATGTCAAGATTTCTTTAAGACCTGAGACTTTAACTGGACAGTGAGAAACGGGGCTAAATGAAAATACTTTATACTTAAGTCTTAAATAGTTTTTAAAATGCATTCTTTAATGCTTTATACTTTTATTTAATAATGACTTTTGTTTATGGCCATCAAAAGCAACTTTATTTTGAATTTGGTGCAAGTGTATAATCCTACAACTTTTATTTAAATTTAAGTCAAATTAATGTAGAAATATATTAGTATTTTTTAAATTGCATATTCCACTTTGTAGTATCTTGAAAGTATAGTCTTTTAGATTACTCTAACTTTTATGGTTCAAATAATCCTCAACATTAAAAAAAAATAATTTGAATTTAATTGTTTTCATTAATTGACGAAAAATTTCACAACTTGTCATTGCGAAAGTCCTTAAGTTTAACTTTGAGGCTGTGGCATCGAGATAAGTACCCATTTTGACATTAATATGAGTGGGCAAAATACGTGAGTCACGACACATTTGCTTTGTGTTTTTCTGAGTTTTTTGAGAAGGGGGTAAAACTCACATGATATTCCGCGTGTCAATCAATTCACCGAATTTATCCCTAGTCATCATTGTCGTCGTCGCCGCAATTAATGGCTAAAGACGAGTGGCAGCAGGGGCAACTAGGGGCAGTTGAATAATGCTGCCAAAGATGTGAATTCAACAGCATATAAACAATAATAATAACAACAACAACAACAGCAACTGAAAGCGCATTGGCAACGTTGGCGACAGCGCAGCTAATTTAAATTTGAATAACATTTCCTATTTCCTGTACCATCGCAGCAACAAAAATAATAATAACAACAGCAAAAACAAAATACCGAAAAACGACAAACGGCAAACGAAGAAAAATGAAATGAAAAACCCAACATGAAATTCGGTCAGTCGAAACGCTTAGAAAGAAGATGGGTTGAATTTGCTTTGTACAGACCAGACCGAAGCAATGTCGTTGGCAAAATTCAATCACAAGCTAAAAGCCAACCACAATCTTACTCCCCTTATTCCCCTCATATGCTTCTTCTATTGCTCTGCTCATTTTACCGTAGTTTGTCCCTTTTATGCACAGTTTTTGCCCAGTTGCCACATGCAGCGACGCACTCGCTGGCGTATACGTAGCGTTGAGCGTTGAGCGCACACATATTATTCATACGCAGCGTGACATCAAAAAAGTCAAAACAAATGAAATACGCTCTTTTCGCGCATTAAATTTGCCGCCTCAATTGCCGTTGTCGCTGCCAAACGAACAAATTCCGCCCATGCGCCAAATGCAAATCACGCCCAACTTTACATACATACATATGTATGTATGTATGTGTGTTCCCAGCATGTATATTCCTCTGTGTATGTATTATTGTGTGTGCGTGTGTGTGTGTGATTTTTTTAGTTGCCTCTTTTGCTTTTCATAAAAATGCATTTCACACAAATTTGACATAAAAAACCAAAATGAACTTATGCCACCCATGCATCGCATTTCAATACAGAAAATATATTAATTTCCAACTGAGCATTTCAAAGTGAAAGAAATTGCTTAAAGTGATTTAGATATTATATTTTATTGGAAATTTATGTCCTTGCAGAATTGTAGCATTTTAATCGAGATTGAAATTGTTCTCGTTATTATTGATTCTGAATCTGACCTCATGTGTGGTTGTCCTTTGTCTATGTTCTCAGTCAGTAGCTAGAGTTTAGTTATGCGATATATTTGATAACCAAGTAATGTTATTTAAGAGCAATTGCCTCTATTTGAACTTAGTCGTTGTTTTTTTTTTTATTCCGGTCGGCACTCCTTATAGCCAATTTTAAAATTTATATTCAATAAAAATTCCATTAAGAACTTAAAATTTGTATTTAATTTATTTGTATTTACAAAAATAAATATTTTTGGCGATATCAGAAACCGTTTTGTATTATATCAATGTAGACGAAGCAAACTCGAGTTCTCTGGACTTATGTTTACTTCAAAGTTTGTCTATACACCATTTGTAGCGCACAAAGTCTATTAGCTTTTTAGTAATTATTTATTTACTTTCTTCTTTTCGTCGCCTTTGTAAACGGTTTAAGACTTCGTATAGAGCAAATAATAAGTTCCTTTTTGCATTGCATTTGTAAACGTTTTAAGCATACTGACTATATAAACTTTTTGCATTAGAGGTTTGTGATTTGGTTAGATCCTCTTTGCGTCGTACTTATAATCATTAGTAAAAACTTATACCTATAAAAATATTCGCTTTTTTTAGTACTTTTAATTATAACACTAAAATTACTCAATTCATTATGCTTGACATGATTCTTTTAAGTTCAACAGAAAGAAACATGATTTCATATTGGCTAATCGACATTTACATTTTGAATATATTTGCGAATGTTTATGAACAATTTCATCAGTCACTTGACTTGCGCTTGCAAACACACACTGATAAACACACATAGTATTCATTCAATAGTTCATACACTCACGTTGCCGTCAGTCACGAGATTTCTTTTTACGCTGACCCGATGGTCCATCACGCGCCAATAGTTGCTTTAAATAATTGTATACTCTTTAAGAGAGTATTCTTCTTTACTCACAAAATGTGTAACGCACTAATAGAGCTTTCACATTCGGAATCTTTCATTACTCGAAAGGTGCTGAGTATGAATTTAAAAATATCAGAAATGTCAGAGATGTAATTTTTCAGACAAATTTGAGAAAATCAAAAAAAATAAACTTATTTAAAACATGAAAAAATAATAATTATTAAGTAATTTATTTGTTACCAGAAAAAATTGATTAAAAATACATTTTTATTCAATATTAAAATTAATTTATTTTAATTTTATAATTTTGAGTATTGAAGGGAAGGGAACCATTGACAATTGCTGGGGCATCGACAATTGCGTTTTCTATGCTTTTTGGCATGTTTGTAGAACATTTGTGTATAATGAATTTTTTTGGAACAAAAGGCTAGACTCCGAAAAAGTTTCAACCTTTAAAATATTACGAATAATCTGCGAAGACTTATATGTATATTCACTTGTGTTCTACAAACTCATAAAAGCAACCCAAAAGTTGGTGTTTCTGAAACAACCAATGCCTTAAAATGTAAGAAAAATATATTGTTGACAGATGTGATAAAATTTGTCATATAGAAATAATTAATTTTTCTATAATATAAATAAGTCAACAATTTTGTTGAAATTTTTAATTCATTTATGGCAGTCAACTATAGTGACTTAGAAAAAATGTTTGACACTATTAATTTGCTGACATTAAAAGAATTCGGAAATTAAAAAATGTTTTTCAATATCTCTAGGGACTGTATAATGTGACTCTCGCCTTTTGCCCAAAGCTGCCTCTGACCTTGCATGGCTCCGTGCAAGGGTATTAAAAAGGGTATTTGGTTCACCAAATCTACTTTTTTTTATGTTTTCATTCGACTCGTCTCGAGTCAAGTCGAGTCGGATGAGTGAGTGTGAGTACACTGACTTTGTTTATTGAATGCAGGGCCACTCGCAGCTTGTCATTCAAGTGGGTTAAGTGAGACAGTGGGTGGGGAAAACGTCCACAAAGTTCAAATGATTATCGTAATCGGGCAGCAGAAGTAGCGGGTACATGAAACGCAATCACAATCGCAATTCAAATTGAAATGGGAATGGGAATTAGAATCTAAATCTCGTACAGCATCTTTTGATGCTGCTGTCGGCTCACGCTGCGTATGAGTAATGTGTACACTTTTCTACTATTGCTCATCTTCATCTATCTCGCAATCTAACTATTTGCTTAAGTGGCATAAAAGAAGAACAGCAACGACAACAACAACAACGACAAAGGGTCACACAAGTGGGTTAGCTAAATTAAATATGGCTCGAAATTATTATTAGAATTACGTGTGCGCTCATTTACGTCTAACCTGCGAGAGATACTTATTAAAAATAATCGGCAGTACTTAAAATACAAATATGCATATTTACATCTCATTCTCCCTCTCTTTCTATCTCTCTTTCTGTGTGTTTACTTATGTAATGAGCGAACGAACAAACAACAAAATGTTGAAGATCGCTTGAAAGCAGCCAAATGGCAATTTGAGTAGAGAATTTATTAAACATTAGCGTAGGTAAGTGCGCTAAAGTAAAACTGAAAAAAAACTACATCTACAGACAGAGACAGAGAAAAAGAAAGAGAGAGAGGGAGAGAGTCAGTGAGAGTACGAGAGGGAATTCAATGAAATTAATTTTGCGTGTGCCAAATTGAAAGGCAGTTGAAGAAACAGAGATAGACTATCAGGTTGAGGCAGATTATTAATATTGAAGATAATATAAAGATGATGATGATGATGTTGTTCATAATAATGATCGTTTTGTTGCATTCGTTGTTGCTCTTGTTATTATAACAAGCAAGGACGCTAGCTTGCCTTGTCGGACTTCGTATATATATATGTACACATGTATGAAACACAACTGAGATATAGGATGCTTCTGTGAAATTTTGTTTTTGTTAACAAAAACTTTTAAAAGACGTAAAAAAAAAAGCTAGATTGGTTCCTTAGCTTCAATACAAAAGCTGACTGTAACAAACTTTTAAACAGTGGTTTTTAAAATCTCGGAAAATACACATTTTGGATACCACGTCTGCAAAATTTTCCAGTAATTTTTAATTTTTCATCAATTTTATGCCTGTTTTGGATAGATATTTGGAATATATGTGAATTCAACACCCTGTATAATTCAATAATTGAGCAAATGTTGTACATGTTGTGTCAGTTCATCGTCGTCGTTGTTGTTGTTGTTAAAGATGAAAAGCAAGCAAAAATCTTACGCGCGCGCAAATAAAACAAAAAAAAAGCCAAAGCACAAATGATGAAAATGAAATGACACACACATACAGACAGACAGAAAGACATGTGTATGTATATACATACGCACACACGTTAGGAAATTTAATTTTATTTATTTTTATTTTTTTTTTTTTCTTAAGTTGAATATAATTTGTTTCTTACGTTACGTTGCTCAGCTGATGGTTGTGACCGTATCTTCCTCACTCTCCTCTCGCCTCGACGATTTACCAGCTGGCAGCTGCTGGCTGCGCTGTCTCTGTTGACTTCGGCGTCGACGTCGCTGCTGTCGTCGTCGTCGTTTTCTACTATAATTTTTCTTTTTTCATTGCTGAGCGTGTGAGTTGTGTTTTGAGTTTTGTATTTTCGCTGGCCACGCCGCGGGACGCGCTCATTCTCGACCAGCGCGCACTCGTGGAAAATTCAAATAGCATTTTGCGTCGTCGTTGTCGTCGTCATTGTTATCGTTATCGCTGCGATTGCTTTTGTCATTTCTGCCAAGTACGGCAAATCAGTGCAATCGAATTTCGAATTGAAAAAATTATAATTGCCAATTGCAATCTTAATCTTAATTGAAATCGTTAAAGAAATCCCACTAGCCGGATCAAATTGATCTGGCTGAACGGGGTCAAAACAGGCATCTCGCATGCCCAAGTGTTAAATCTGTTTGATTTGTATATTTGTTATTATTATTTTATTGTTTTGTTATTTGTGGTGTATATGTGTTTGTGTTTGCGTTTGTGCCACAATGTTGAACAAGAACTCAGCCTCGTCGCCGTCGCTGCCGCGTGTGCACAGCTTCTTCAATATGATACCATCGATAATGCAGGACGATCTGGCCGTAACCATTTTGGCCGATCGGGATAACATGTTCTCCATTAAATCACAGCGCAGGTAAAGCCAAGAGCTCAACCATTTATGGCAGCACTCAATAGTTATATGCATACCAAAATATAGATATGATCGCCCCCACAATAAGTATACTACCCATGTATACATATATACAAATGTTTGTATATATATATATCTGTATATATATGCTACGTATATTTTTTTATAGTATATTTTTCAATTTAATGACAGAACTAAAAACTGTTTCTGCTGCCAGTTTGTACAATTTCGCATTTCTCTGACTATTTGCATATTTCTATTAATTATGATCCATGTTTGTGTACAATATTTAAAAAAAAAACCACAAAAACACACACATACAGATTCAGATACAAATCTATCTAAGCAAACGTTTCGTCTGTTTGCATGTAACTTTAATGAACATTTGTTTTACTTTAATTAGTCAAAGGAAAAAGCTTGAAACAGCTCTTGTAATTGCTTTAAATATTTGTTACATTTATTTGCTAATACAGTCAAAACTTGGTCATAACTAATTGGCAATGGATTGCCAATTTAAGTTAATTTAATGAAATGCCAATGTCATAAAATATATTATTTGATTTAAATTTAATTGAATTCAATTCGAATTTAAAGAGATTTTTTAATTGCATAGATCTAACAGTTCAAATTAATCTTTAATCTTTGGCCAAGTAAACTTCAGGAATACCTTTCAAAAGAACAGATGCATTAAAAATTAGATGACAAATTCGAGAATTTCAATGTCTAGGGGATCCACTTCCTCATATAGTTTCAACTGAATTTTAATCTTTGTCACGATGAGTCACGGACATGTTTTTGACTCTTTTGCGGTGAAATGCGTCGCAGTTTTCATAATCGAATAACAAAATAAAACCGTATAAATGAATAACCTAATACGTAGAAGAGAAGAACAAAACAGAAAGGAGAGGAGAATGAAATTGACAGAAATAAAATGACAAATCAGCAGCAACAAACACATTTCGTCTGGTTGAAAAGTCACAAAGTCTGGCGACGCGGGAAATGGAAAATGGGAAATAACTTCAACTGAAGATAGAAGTCGAGGTGAAATGATGGTGAAAAAAAATTGTGCTGTTTTCTGCATATGCGCTGCATATGTTATTATTATTTATGTTGTTATTTATGGTTGCCACTTTAGATGATTTTTGGATAGACAAATGGTTGGATGAATTCAACAATTGTTGTGACACACTCATCCACTCTTCTATCTAGGCGAGATGTGCTAAAAATCAGGCAAACATACCACATTAACAACAACAATTAGAACAGCAGGTCGCTTTGTCTGTAAATGAGTTGGCAACATTCGCATCGCGATCTAATAACCGCTTAAATATCTTAAAGAAATTTTCATTTTCCAAAGCATTTTTGATTGCCAGCCAATTGGCATTAAATCTTTAAAAAGTATATGCACCAAAAATGGAAGTGAATACTCGACTAGAAAATGCGTTGTACATTATTATTTAATAACATTTATTTTCAATTATATTTTGCAAGTAATAAAAATTCTAGTGCAAAAAGTGACTTTCAAATCACTCCTTATATAGATGAATTACTAACTATTCTTCTGTCAATGGTTATGAAATATAGAAATTAGTCTAATATCATGCTCGAAATCAGCTTAAATAAAGTTGTCATAAAAAACTTAAAACTCAATAGGCCTGTTCTGGTTTTCACTTTCACTTTTATAGGATTTTATAAAATGTATTTTCTAAAGTCGCATTAATGCTAAGTACTTGAAAATTATATTTTTTCACTTTATCGGACTTAAATTCATCAACTCTAAGGAAACTCAATATGTAAAATGTATCTGAAATGAAATTATAACCGGTTAAAGATTTTCACTTCTGATAAATCTTGCTGAAAGTGAAAATTAAAACAAGTGTGTATATAATCTGAACTCCCCAAAGTGTATAATTTTCAATTTTAAATGCTGATAGATATAAACGTTTTAAATGTTTCTAAGTAAATGACACTCCCACTCGAAAATGCAGTAGCTAATTATACCCTTTTTTGGCAAAATTGAGGGTATAAAATATAAAAATAAAATGAAATAATGAATCTTAATTTGACGCCGGCGAGCGTTGTCTTGTGACGTCACTGCTAGACGTGTTTAATTTTTAGTATTCTATTTAATATTATTTGTTAGAGAACATATTTACTTTTTTCAATTTTATTTTGTTAATATTAATTTATGCCAATTTTTTCTGTTTGTCAACTCAAACGGCAACGTCTTCGTCTCCTTGGCTCGTTTTTTGCATTTTTTTTTCGTCTCATTTTATATTTATTTTAGGCACATATAAGTATTTCGAGGCAAGTGGCTCGTGTGCCACCAGCACTAGTGCCAGCACCGCAACCACCGAGAAACGTTTTTCCACAATTTTTGTGGCGCTGCTCGTTCCGCATTTCAGTGGAATTTTGAACCTGCATAATGGGGAAAAAACCAACTGAAACGTCCTTTACCCCATAATTCACCGCCTTTCCTTTCCTTTATTTGACTTTCCTTTGTTTAACTTTTTTTTTTGCTGTTTTTCATTGTTTTTTTTTTTTTTTTGCGAAAGTCTATTCAGGGCGCTGGCGTTGACCTTTTCGGTTGCTTGGCTGATTGCCCTGTCACCTAACCATGTGGCTAAGTGAAAGCCACCTACGAGCTTTCCAGTTGATTTGCCCGGCAATTCGGTCAAGTACTCTGCCAATTTGAAACACTTTGAAATTTGAATTTGAATTTGAAATAAATAAAAATCATAAATTATTTGGAAATGGAAAATTTGATTGATTGAAAATTGTAGCATATTAAAATTCTGTTGTTGGAATCTCGACAAACTCTTGTGGATCCGCATTTCTCATATGTCTTTCCTCATCATGTATGTAAAAGTAATGGATCTAATATGTATCGGATTTAAAGGGCTATTAAAACCAGATTTAGTGCGATAGGCAGGTGGGAGAAGCGTTCAATTCTCTTTATGCGACACTGTGTAAGAGCACGATGCGACAAGTGCAGTGACGAAGGCGAAGACGAGAAGCAAAAAGAAGAGCAATGCAAAAGCGAGAAGCAAAGGCAAGAACTACGATAGGGCGAAAAGCAGAACAAAAAGCAATGTATACTTTGATTCTTGCACAAAGAAATTCAATTATTTACATAGCTTTAGGTTTATAGTTTCTTAAATAAATCGGTAAATTTTGCATGACCGCTTTGTTTTGCTTCTCGCTTTGTACTTCTCTTATTGCTTCTCACTTTCAATGAGAGTAAATCAGAAAGTAATGACAATCAGATATTTTATGTATGTATTTGCTTAATTAAGCATGTGGCTTATGTCGTTATCTCATTAACTTCTTTGGTTCACTTTCTGTACATCATTCTTTTCATCTGATTCTCATTACATACTCTCTGCATGCATGTGTGTTCATACATCATTTCTCTCTCTCTCTCTTTGTCTCTCTCGCTATATCTATTTATTTATATCTCTACTTCTGCATGTATTCCCATTATAATTACAATTACTTAAAACTCTCGGTCTCTCTCTTTACAGCCATGGCGAGGATCTCATTGTAACGCCGTTTGCCCAAATTTTAGCCAGTTTACGTTCAGTGCGCAACAATTTATTAAGTCTGACAAATGTACCAGCATCAAACAAGTAAGTCTTTTTCAACCTTGACACGCCCCCACAATGCCCAACTGCCCCAAGACGAGCTCTCTCTCTCTCTGTTCCTCCCTTGAGGAATTCATAACACACACACTTAGCCAATTCGGCTGATCTCTCAATGACACACATGCCAAACTGATGAAATATACGAGTGTACTTGACCTCCTCCCTTTTCCTTTTATGCCCCCTTTTAACACTCTTTTCCCTTAACCCCCTTCGAGTCCTGAAAAATTACGAGCCCATTTTCGCGCCCACTCTGCGCCTTCTCTTTTCCCTGTCTTCTCTCTCTCTCTCTTTTGCTCTCCCGACTTAACTCACTATCTCTATTTTTCTTGCGCTCGTGCTCTCTTTGTCTTGCTGCCTGTCAATATCCCGCTCGCTCTCTGTGTGCTCTCTCAATGTCTTTTTGTCATATCACACTTTAATTAATTAACCGGCAACTACACAAAATAATAGCAGCAACAGCAACAACAACAACATTAACAGCTACAACAAATAACAACAATAATAGCAAGAACAACAAAAACATAATAAGCATTCATCTTCTTTTTCGACTAACAATAATTTTTTTTTGTACATATTGTACAATGTATGTATATGTACGAATATGTACATATGTATATATTAGCATATGTTTATATATGTGTATGTGTATTTGTGTGTCCACTTTTCCACATAAACATATACACACAGTGTCACGAAAAAGTAAAGACCCACTTGAACATAAATGATGACAACGATGTCGAGAAACGACCGACAGTTCGCTTGGGATATATGTACATTAGAGTGGGTCAATTTTTTTTCGTGACAATGCGGTTGTGAAATTGGTAATCTACGATGAATTTTAAGAAGAATTTTTAGAGATACCAAACTTTCACCCACAGACTCCAAATGCGTTGGAGCAGGTCAAGTTTGTTTTAAAATTTTGACAAGCCCCCTTCCGCCTCCACAAATCGCGAAAAACCGTGTGTTCGTTTGTATGAACAAAAGGATCTCAGAGACTGAAAGAGATAGAATAAACAAATTTGGAACACAGATTTTAATATACCCAACGCAGATCAAGTTTGTTTTAAATTTAAGCCACGCCCCTTTCCGCCCCCACAAATCGCGAAAAACCACCACACTCAGAGTTTTTAAGATAATAAATACAAAAATACAGTTTTTTTGGTAATTACCGTTCTCTATTAATATTATCTATAATCTCACTTAACCACAGCAAGATCGGATAAGTACAACGGGAGTAAAAGCAAACCAAATGCAGTAGTTTTTATTGGATAGTAATTTCTTCAAAGTACTTTTATATATATTGAAATAAGCAACGGGTATCCTATGGTCTGGATCTTGACTATAGCCGTTCCCGCTTGTTTTTTTTTAGTTTCAATAAAAAAGTTCATTTTGCATTAATTTTTAAATTCAAGTGACAAAAAACCTCCAACTTATTTATATACCGTCGATCTCAGAAACCATAAGAGCTAGAGACTTCAAACTTGGTATGTAGGTTCCTGTATGCCGTACGCAGATCAAGTTTGTTTTTATTTTTGGATCGGACAACTATATCATATAGCTGCCATAGGAGCGATACACCGAAAATTAAGCTTAAGTATAAAAAGCTTCTTCGATTTTTGAGATATCTCAACCAATCTCACATGATATATATTTGGGGTGGTAGTATACATCCTGACCAAATTTGGTCAAAGTCGGCCCACTATATGATACGCTCTGCCGAAAATATAGCGTTCTCCCGCTAAACTAGCGGGAAATTCAAGCTTTTTTAGCGCTTTGATACGGACAAACAAACAAACAAACCAACAAACAAACAAACTGACTTTTCATCTCATTTTGAGAAGTCCACTAAAAATATCAAATTTAATTATCTTTTGAACCAATTATCGGATTTGGGCGATTGAGGTATCAATCGACGCGCATTTTTGATATTTAGAATCGATCGTTTGAATTTTTCCCCTCCCATTTACACCGCCGTATCCCGTGAGCCAGGTGAGAAAATTTTTAGTATGTTATTTTGTAAGTTAGGACTAAACCTTTCGATCGGTATATAACTCCATCTGATCGGACAGTCATAGCAAATTTTCCAAATAAGCTGTGTATATTGCTAGTCGCCTTTCGCACCCTTTGTGCTGCTTTCGTCACTAGAGCGAACTGCCGTCCGCAGTGATAGGTATAACTTCTTCGTAAAATGTCAAAGCTCGATATCGATTTTAGACCCATGATTTTTTTTGCAATTCTTCATAGAACTCATCGTAAATTATGAATTTCATAATCGCTTTGTGAATTTTCACTCCATATAAATTGACCCACTCTAATGTACATACATACATATACTAAAGCATGTGGGGGTGTGTATGTGTGTGTGTATATGTGTGTATGGGGGGTAGGCTGAATGAGGCAACGGACGGGACAGGCAAACAGATTGTTGTTGTTTGGGATCGTGTTAATGTGCCAAAAATACCGCAAACACAAAAACCGTACCGTACAATTTATTTATAATTTTTTCCATCGAATATGACGGAACTCAAATTTAGAACATTGTCAGTTCTCTAGAGCTGCCAAAGAGCTATGGCACATGAAGGGTAAGGGGTAGCGGAACTGAAGAGGGACATAGACAGAGAGGGAACTCCAGAATTTGTGATTTTGGCTTGTAGATTATTAAGTGTTGTTGTTATTGTTATTGTTGTTTCTTATTGGCACACTAATAAGTATTTGCGTATAAACGTACAACTAACCATAAATGTGTGTATGTATGTGTGTTTATAAGAATGGAAAGCATTCCCATTTTACCGTCCTCAACACCCCTGAACCTTAACCCAATAAAACTCGTATTACATATCTATATACATAAAATACTATATGTATATCATACATACATATATAATAATTCATATAATTACATAAGTATGCAATTTAACATTAAGCTAACCAAATAATTTTAATTGTTGTACAGAAACCACAGATTCGATTCTTCAATTAAAATTTTGTTCATATATTTTTTCTCTCTCTTTCTCTCTCTTTCTCTTTTTATCTCACTCTCTAACTACTGCTCTTTATACATATATGAAAAACATATTTATATACATATATATATGTGTCTCGCTCATTCGTTCGTTCGCCAACAACAACAAAAAAATATATAAAAACTACGACATCCATTTGTTGTTGTTAAATGCAAAATAATTCCCAATTCTTGATTCTCAATGTTGTAAACACGTGTTTATCCATCCTCTCTTTGTTTATGTGTGTGTGTGTGTAACCGTATAACTGTTATTCCTGCTCCCCATTTATAACCTCACTTCCCACTGAATGTTAACTTTTCATTCATTCATTTGACATTCTCTAACTGTGTTTTAACTGTTTGCTTTTTTATTTTAATTTGATTTTCGGTGATTGCTATGACATTTTCATTTTCTTTTACATGCTCGTTTATTACCTCGTTTGTTATTGTTCAATTATTGTTTCCTCTATCACCATTCAATTCCTCCTGCCTCCGTTCTATGCTACCCCGCTATTTACTCCACCCTGTGTCCCACTTGTGTGCGTGTGTCTGGGTTTTGTGTGTGGATATCATGTATTAATCAAACAAGATCCAGGCGACCAGCTCAATCATCATCCGGACGATCCGGAAATGCTAGCGGTGTTCAACTAGCACAGGGAGATGAAGCCTATACCCGCCTGGCCACCGATACCATTGAGGAGTTAGACTGGTGCTTGGATCAGCTGGAGACTATACAAACGCATCGCAGTGTCTCCGACATGGCATCGCTAAAGGTGCGTTAAAGATCCATATCATAGAATCGATAATTATCGATCGAACATTTATTAACTAATCCCCTCTCCCCATTTGCAATTGCAGTTCAAACGCATGCTCAACAAGGAGCTCTCACACTTTAGTGAGTCCAGCAGATCAGGAAATCAAATTTCCGAATATATTTGTTCAACATTTTTGGGTAAGTCGAGTAAATTTTAAACACTCATCACAAACCAATATAAAATATATGTGACCAAGAATTACCTCAAATAGGCAAAATATTTAAGAAATACTCAAACTAACCTGATTAATGACATTCATATAAAAATATGTGCGGTCAGTAGAAGAACAGTCTTTGGGAGTATAATAAATTTAATTTAAATCATTTATAAATCTTTGGTCACTGCCATTGGTAAATTTATCGTAAATTTTTCTAAAACTCTTTGGCCGGACTGACTGATCATTGCACAGCCCAAACCACAAGACCTAGGAGGCTAAAATTTTCAAACAACAACATTGCTGCCATGATTTTGTTGTGCAACAAGGCGGCGTTTGGCGAAATTCGAATTTCAAGAGGGTAAAATTTGTGGTCAAAATTCACACATTGAGAAAATTGCTTAGTGTAAAATAACATAGTTAGTTCCAGAGCTATCTCAACCAAACTCACAGAATATGTTTTTAAAATTTTTAAAAATTGGATGACTATATAGTATAGCTGCCTTAAAATCAATCTGGTGCAAATTAACTTTTAGTATGATAATTTTTTTTGTTTCTTAAGGTATTTAAACCAAACTCGAAACTGTGAAAATTTCATTAAGTCACAGCAATTGCACTTACTTTTCCAATAAGACGATAGAAATATTAAGCTATATCAATCAGCATTACTATATCAATCAAAATCAATTTGCAAGCTGAAAAATCTGATGTGCACCACTCACATCACCCTTTACCATTACCCAGCGAGACCACCAACCGAGTGGAGTGGATAACTGCTTATAAGTTGAATCAATGGACTTGGCAATTCAGATCCCAGATCCCAAATGCAAATGTACTGAAAGTTATTCAAGAACTTGCGCGGCTTCAACTTTTCTTTTCTTTTCTTTGACTGCAGTTGATGACATTCTCATTGTTGCCTTGTTATTGTTGTTGTTGTCGCTGTTTGGCGACGCACAAAAGTATGCAATAAAATCGCATTAACAACAGCAAGTACCCTCTGCACTATGGTCCGGATGCCGATTTATTTGGAAAAAAGTCATTATTTAAAGTGGTTCAAATTAACAATATTTTGATGGCGATGCATTCAAAATACTTCCACATCATATGTTGCATACCCAAAATTTTGACATTTTCCAACACTGTTTAGTAAACAGATGTGAAACAGTGTTGCTTTGGACAGATAGCACATGAAACAGATTTTCTCATATTTAAGGTTAATTTGAATTATCTTACAACACTAATTGGATAGCTTATTTAACAAAATTTATCATGGATTGTATTCATTATGGTTTGTACTTTATGTTTATATATTTGCTTTGTTGAAAATCAACGTGCATTGTATTGTATTTTTCAAATTAACAAACTTGATTCGTTAAAAATTTTTTCGATTAAATTTTATCTTTGGAAGGAGATAACTAATTTTGCTAGCATATGCTAGCAATGCGACTATATGCATTTTGTAAAGTAATCAATTCTGAATTTGTACTATTAAGCTCAAGTTGCACATTTTTGCGCATTTCTAAAAATTCCACTTTCTTTCAGCTAACCTCACGTTGAAAAATGCATAGTTGTCGACAACACATGAGACAATTTGACGAAAATTATGATTTTTAAGCTTTTTTTATTGTGCGCATTGGCGAAAATTACAA
Source organism: Drosophila phalerata (assembly GCA_951394115.2). Lineage (NCBI taxonomy): Eukaryota > Metazoa > Arthropoda > Insecta > Diptera > Drosophilidae > Drosophila > Drosophila phalerata. Next base: position 35,866,426 of record OX596006.1, read on the forward strand.
AAACTTATGTTTACTTATTGAATAAAAGTTAAATCTTTACAATCGACTAAAAATAAAAATTTCTTGTTTCATACAAAAAGTCAGTTCACGACCGATTTTTATAATATGAACAATATCATATTATAAATTATAGTATTCCGATCTGGATATCGGTTAGCCAGAATGTGAGGAGCCAATATCAAATATATACGTTCAGTTCGGTCAGATATTTTGAAAAAATTAGAGTTTTTATGCAAAAAGTGACTTTTCGACTGATTATTCCTATTATATGTATATGATATAGTTGTCCGATTTGGATGAAATTTTGACAACACGTTACGGACATAGTTACACGCCTATCCTGTAAGTTTGGTGTTGATAGCTTGAAAAATTTAAATATCGCAGAATTCAAAAAAAAGGCGGGACCATGCCCACTTTTCTTGGCCATATGCGTATTGATATTATAAGCCCAATGCAAAAAACTATACCAAAAAAACTTAATTCGTTCTCGAGTTATTAATTTATTCCTAAAAAATCGTCATCCGGACCATAGTGCTCTGGCTCCCACTGAAACCCTCTCCTTCAGCAATTAGAACCACAACAAAAACAAAAGTGAATGCAGAAAGTTTTGTGAAATGCGAGAAGCTTAAAGCAAAAATAAACATAAACAAAAACAACAACAAAAAATAGGGAGGGCAATAGTAGAAAAAAAATGAAAAGTTAAAGCAGAAGGAATTCTAAACAACGACAAAAAGTGAAGGAAATAAAACTTAAGCCAAAGCCGTCGAATTGAAAGTGCAAAATTAAATTATGCAGAGCAGCATAAAAACAGATGAAGTGGAAATTTCATTGTTTAACGTACGAATCCAATGGCACAGCTCACAGCCCTATTCAGTGGCAGCAACAGCAGCACACACCCAACACTGCCACCTGCCGCTTGCCACCTGCCTCTTGCAACAGAGCCACGTTTGACTTTGCCCCAGGACGTGTGCACAAACAAAGGCGCGTAGAGCGAAAGAGTTACGCACAAAAACAAAACAAAATGATATAAAATAAAGAACGAAGGGGTAACAGAGAGAGAAAGAGAGAGACTAGAGAGAGAGAGAGAGAGAGAGAGAGATAGAGAGAGATAGTCGTATATCTAAAAGTGTGGGTGTGGCCAGCTGGCCAGAGTTAAGGGGCAACATATTTGCACATTTGTCCATATTTCTGCTTCGCTGAGCTGAGCTCGGCCAAAGGCAAAGACAAAGAGAGCCGATGCCTGAACTAAACTAAACTCAACTCATCTCAGCTCAACTTAAATGGCCAAGTGGCAAAGTGACTGAAATGGTTCACTTGCTTCGCTGGCTTGGCCAGGCCTAAACTGGTTGGCCTTGTCATGCCTACCTTGCGACCACTACACTGATAAACAGAAACGACCAACTTCTAAATTCAAGAACAAGAAATAAGCTCATTTAAAGAACATATTACTAATTTTAAGAACATTAATCTAAAAAGTTTAAAGTTCTTGATGCAAGAATAAAATTATTTAATTGTTCGGAAAGTATAAATGTTTACTATGTTAGAGAAACCGCTTCAGTTGTGAAGCAATAGGCGCCGCCTCGAATCCCACTTGTAACAAATTAAAAAAACTTTTATAAAACTACCCAGTCAAATGAAATCTACATAAATCAAAAAAAAAATAAAAAAAAATTTTAAATTTAACAATCATTTCTAATTTTTTTTGTTTTTTTGATTTTAGATTCAAGAACCTTTATTCTTAAACATGACTTTATCTTATTTGAAATGTTCTTAAAACCAGGATGCGTTTTCTTCATTCAAGAATTTTATGTCCTCGACTCAAAATTAAGACCAACATCTTGATTTCAGAACATTTTTTTTTATCAGTGTAGAGTTTATGTTTCCCCCCTCTGATTTTTTTGTTATTATGCTTGCTTTTTTTGGGCCTACGCCTTTGGTAGTTGCCTTTATTGTTGTTATTGTAGTTTATCAAGCATAAAATCGCATTTGGGCCAAGCCAAGCCATCACTTTCACCTACACACCAACACACACATGCGGAAAGGCCTAATGTCCATTTGTAACACTTCATTTGAAACAGAAGCGACTGCCGCTCGGACGACCAAAAAGTCACACACAAAAACAACAACAAAAAATAGCACAGAACAACAAAAATGTGTCACCCTAGTCGATAAGTCGCTTCAAAATGCAGCCACCTCACAAAAAAAAATATAAACAAAACCGAAAAAACAAAACAGAAGCAAAAAGGAAAAGAAAGCGACATTAAACATTGTGCGACCACAGTGCGTATACGTGATGCCCATGGCGTTTACTGCGACTGTGAATGCGAATGCGACTGTGGCTGTGGCTGAGGCTTAATTGAAACGACTTTACAGGCGCTATGACGCACATATGTAGATAGCTTAGAGGAAGAGAGAGTATAAAAGATAGAGGAAGCGAGTAAAAGAGGAAGAGAGAGGGAGAGAGATTGAGCCTCGCGGCCGTCGCGTATGTTAATCAGCAAAAATCGTTGCAATAGAGCAGCAACAACAAAAGGACAAATTGAGGTCGCGACTTTAAGATACCCGTTATCCAATTTTTATATTTCTTTTTTATTATTTTTTTTTATAAAAAATTTACAAGTAATTCTTATTTTGGTTTTTGTAACAAAAATTTGAAAATTAGAATTATGTTTTGATTTTAAAATAAAAATGTTAACATAGTAATTTATACCATCAGGCCTGTTCCGGTTTTCACTTTCGGCAAGATTTGTCGGATGTTCTTATATCAATCTGGAAATATTTTGCGTATTGAATTCACTTTGAGTTGGTGAATTTAAGTGCCATAAAGTGACAGAATATAACTTTAAAATGTTTGGCCCAAATGCAACGTGAAAAATTACATTTGATGAAATCCGATAAAAGTGGAAGTGAAAACCGGAACAGGCCTGTATATTTTAATTTTAAATCAAAAAAAATATAATATTTACGGTCCCTGCTTTAAAGCTTAAAACAGTCATAGCTAACGATATATTTATCCGATTTTGATACAATTAACATAAGTAGTAAAAAACGTAATTTTTATCAGCAAAATGAAATTTAATCATAAAAACTATGCTTGTGGATGAGCTTTCCCGGTGGATGGATTTACAGAAAAAAAAGTTACTAACATTGTGCCTGTTACAAACATTACAACGATGACAACATACTCTTTTAATCTCGGATTAACGGGTATGAAAAAAAAAACACATCACTGACACGGATTTCAGATTCAAAACTCAAAACCAAAACCAAATCGTATGCAAAATATGTACATATGCCTATTCGCACATACATAAAACATGTGATTGTGTGCGTATGTGTATGCCGTAAAGAAGGAATGAATGAACAAGAAGAAGAAGGAGTAGAAGACCAGGCAACTGAGGCAGCTCTGCACTATGGGGAATTTGACCATTTTTTTGGAATTAATTAATAACTCGAGAACGAATTAAGTTTCTTTGGTCTAGTTTTTTGCATTGGGCTTATAAGAGCAATACGCAAATGTCCTACAAAAGTGGGCGTGGTGCCGCCTTTATTTTGGATTCTGCGATATGCAAATTTTTTGTTTTTCAAGCTATCAGCACCAAACTTGCAGGTAAGGCGTGTTACTATGCCCCAAACGTGCTGGTAAAATTTGATCCAAATCGGACAACTATATTATATAGAAATAATATAAATTATCGGTTGAAGACTACTTTTTTGTGAGAACCTTCTAATTTTTCCATATTTTAATGCGAAACTTACCAGTTTTAAGAGTTTGTAAATTTCTGGCATTTTAGTCAGCCTTAGACTACCATATCATATAGAAAAATCGGCTGTAAAACGCCAATTTTCAGTGTAATGAACAATTTTGATTATTTTCTATTTAATTCTTATATGTAACAGCTAAAGAAAACCTTCAACTTTTAGCTCCCAAAATTCGTGTAAAATTCTTAAAATAAATGGTAACAATTATTGCGTTAAAGTTGCTCAAAAAAAGCACCCTTAAATGCTCTTTTTACCTTCGTAAAGTCTCATGTAAAACCAAACCCTGCATTTTAAAATTTGAGGTTACATCCTTAAATGTAAATTTTCATAAAAGATCGCAAAATATCGCAAAAAGTATTTACATTGACACAACAAGAACTAATTTATCTACAATACGTCATACATATTATGGTGGACCGAGGTGGACATTTTTTTATATTTCCATTTAAAGTTTAAATTTAATTTCAATTTTCAATGAGTGAGGTGGCTTTCTTTTTAATATAACTACGAAGTCAATACGACTAAATTCTATAATCCAAGCTTTTAAACACAAAGTAAAAACCTCTCCAAACAGATTGCATATCAAAGCTTTTACATTTATTAACAATATCTATTAGTTTTCTGTATTTAAAGTTTGATGAAAAATTCAACAATTTTGACAGCACGTGCTTATCAATTACATAACCTCTGTTTGCACTGTTAAATCTTAACAGTGGCGAGTTCTGTTAAAATTTCTGGTATGCAACATTACAGTTTGGACATTTCCTGGTCGATTGCTGTTATTAAAAATGTATTTTAATAACTTTCAAAAATTGAATTTATTCCAAAAAATCGGTAAAATTCCCCATAGTGCTCTGTATTGGGTTTGTGCCTCTGGGCACACTGTCGATTACATGTGTACTCCATTGTATAATATGCTGTGTTTTTTTTTTGTCAAGGTCTTAAGAGTGTAGAGTGCGATTGATCGAATACCACATAATCTACGGACGACTCTAGGGTATATGTAGTCCAGCATGCATTTAATAGCTGTTAGTAGGCATTAAAATACGACGAGAGTAGGCAAAATAATATCAATAGTATGTGGAATCTTTAAAGATCGAAAAACATATACCCTGCTATCAACTAATGCAAAAGGTAGCTGTGTACTTATAACTCTGTATTTATAGAGTTATAAATAAATCGTTTTGGTATTTTTTCCAACTTGCAACTGATCAAAATATATATACTTCACTGGTTATTGTATGGTATCTTTTGTGTAAAATATATGCCAAATGGTATTTGTAATTCAAAAGATTCGAAAAAGAACGCATTATATCAATATAGGTGCAACAGAGTGCTGTATTAAAATTTTTTAACTAATTTCTGCAAGGACAACTATATGATACAGAAAGTCAACTTGAACCAACATCGGTCAGGTATTATAGCACTAACTTATATGCATAGTCTATCAGATTGGAAAAATAACTCAAAGAACAAAATAATATTTTTATACCAACCCTTGATTTTCGACCGATCGGTCCTAAGGTAGCTATATGATATAGTGGACCGATTTGAGCCATCTTTGGACAAGATACATAAAACCAAATAAAATGCATACTGTATTAGTTTGGATGAGATATCTCAAAATTTTTTCATACTAAAACTTGATTTTCGACCGATTGTTCCTATGGGCGCAATATGATATAGTGTTCCAATCCAAAAAAGAACCAAACCTGATATGCCTGCAATATAGAGGAATCTACATAATAAGTTTGGTGTCACTAGTTTTTAAATTGTACTTATAATTTGGATATGACTTTTTTTTTTGATTTGTGGGCGATAAAGGGGGCATGGCCGAATTTTGAAACAAACTTGATCTGCTTGCAGTATAGAGGAACCTACATACCAAGTTTGGTGTCTACTGCTCTTATAGTCTCTGAGATCTAGGTGTTCATACAGACGGACGGACAGGCAGACGGACATTGCTATATCGACTTGACTATTGATGCTGATCAAGAATATATATACCACGCCACGCCACCTTCTACTTGTTGCGCACATTTTTGTTAAAAAAAACTTAATAGACCCCTGTACTTTTTTTAAGTACGGGGTCTAAAAAATTCATTTTTTTATATTTCTAAAGATTTGACAACAAGCACTTCAATAATAACAGTGTACATAGTAATTTAAATAATATAAAGCCCATGTTTCATTCTCAAAACCATCTTTTATGTTGGTCAACTGATAAACTACCGATATTTATAAGAATTCCTTAAAGTACTGAAATTTAATTAATTATTGATTGATAATAAATATTTAACATTCTTAAACATGAAAAATACTGTAAAATTTGAGTTTGATTCACATTAAAAGACTAATTTACAATCGTAAGGGGAAAAAAAGGTTTTGGTATGTTTTATATGTATAATATACATTGTATATATCGTATGTTGATAGCTTATAAATTATAGATACGAGTATTTTAACTACAGCATTATATGCTCACTTGAAAGCAAATGTCAATTGAATTTGATACTTTTCTGTTCTCTTGTCAATGTGGTTGACATCCATCTAAGTCACCATTTGACTTTAAAGAGGTCACCAAAAGAGCCAACAACTGATTTTGGGTTAAAGCGCCGAGTAAATAGAGCGTAGTATCTAGTAGATATATGTAGATACATTTGGCATCCACCGTTAGGGATTCAAAGATACATTTGGCATTTTAAAATATACATGAACTTTTTATATTTGAGTGTGTGTAACAAACACTCACAGACAAAGGCACACACACACACATACACCCAAAACTTAGCAGACTTTTGCAGTGCACATATTTCGAATATTTATGTATGTGTTGGGGAGTCTCACTCCTCTCCTTCTCAATGTTGTAGCTGCCTCTATGAAAAGTGGCAACTAAAATTCAACGCAATTCGAATAAATATTAATTTATGCACAAGCAATTTGCGTTGTTTTTTGCACTCGCAACGAATTATACAAAAAAAAAATAGCAAACTGAAAGGGGTGAAGGGGAGTGATTGCGGGGGTTAGTAGCCAAAAAGTAGGCAATGGAATTTTGAATTGGGAACGCGCAAAGTGTTTTCAAGTTTTTGCAGCTTTTCAACTGCCTTTTGAATATTTATGCATGTTTTAGCAGCAGCAACAGTCGTGTGTATTTTAAATTTGTATTTTAGAAGATAAAAAGAACCACATATCATCGTATACGCATTATTTTATATGCATAATTAAATCATTGTGTTCTTTCTCTTGCAGACAAGCAACAAGAGTTCGATTTACCCTCGCTACGCGTTGAAGAGAATACGGAACCGATTCAACAACCGATCAATCCACAATATCCGCGGAGTCGATCGCCACGCGGTCCGCCCATGTCACAAATCAGCGGAGTGAAGCGACCGCTTTCCCATACCAACAGCTTTACAGGGGAACGTTTACCCACATTTGGCGTGGAAACGCCGAGAGAGAATGAGCTGGGCACACTGCTCGGCGAATTGGATACGTGGGGCATTGAAATATTCAAAATTGGCGAACTCAGCTGCAATCGTCCGCTTACCTGTGTGGCATACACCATATTTCAGGTTAATAAATCAATTAAATTTCTATCTAGTTTAATCGATTAAATACTATAGGCCATTAGAAAAGCTACCACTTAAAAAGAGCTTTGATGCTATTTTATTTTTTTTATTAAATCCTTGTTGATCCTTGATTAAACAATGGCAAATTCATAATTTAATTCTTAGGCATACAAAAATTCTAAATTATTATTGAAATTCGTTACAAATTTTTCTCAAGATATAAAATAAGATTGAAGAGCAAAGTAAATTTAAGTTTGTCTAAAATTATAAAACAGGAGCATAATTTGCAGCTTAATATTTATGACATAGTTTCAAATTTGCCTTAATTTAAAAAAAAATAAATAAAATTTATTGATGTTAGTACAATGAGAAAAATAGTGCTGTGAAGTGACAAATTGAATATTTGAAATGCACTTAACAACATTATGCTACGAAATTTCAAATATATTACTAATAATCTGAATTTTGCTTGTCATCTTCATGTTACAGAGTAGAGAATTACTGACCAGTCTTATGATACCACCGAAAACTTTTCTTAACTTTATGACTACTCTGGAGGACCACTACGTCAAAGACAATCCGTTTCACAATTCGCTGCATGCCGCTGACGTGACACAGAGCACAAATGTGCTACTTAATACACCGGCATTGGAGGGTGTATTCACACCTCTTGAGGTTGGCGGGGCGCTGTTCGCCGCTTGTATACACGATGTTGATCATCCTGGTTTAACCAATCAGTTTTTGGTTAATTCAAGTGAGTGGAAAACCAATTTAACACAAAACAAGTCATCGGCAGCCATAATATGAAAATTTATCAAAAACTCACGTCTTGTGAAATTTTCTACCAGAAATAATCTTAAGTAATTTATTCAAACAATTTACATTCGAATTAATTCACTAGAATATGACCATACTAACAGCATCCTTTAAAAAATGCAGTTTTTCTATATTAAGCCACATTTTTTTTTTAAAGAATGGATGTTATATATTCAGGAGTGCCACAGAAAACAAAACTAACCGAAAATCTCCCTACATTTTTGGTTGGTTTCGGTATCTGTGGCACCCCTGATAATAACGATTATTTGACAGTATCACTTCCTGCATTAAACAGCTAATTAAATATTAAAGAAAACTTTTTTTTTTTTTTAAATATGTTAAGCCGAAATACATTTAATAAAAAATCGTTTGTTCGTGAGCAGGCTCTTTAAAAAATTTAAATTAAAATTCAATAGAGATAATTTTATTGTGTAAATATTTTATAGAAAGCTACATCCTCTTTAGCATAAACTAATCTCTTTAGAATATTGCGTTCCGTTTCGCAGAACTTTGCATTTTACTAGATGCAACTAAAGTCGACTTTTATTTCGAGTACGTTCGTGACCTGACGTTAATTGTTATTATTATGAAAACTAAAACTTAATATAGCTCAGTAAACATTGAGTTACAACAATACTAAAGAATCACAAGATAAAAGTGATTTATCCATCTTATTTTCTGAATCAAAGGCATTCGCACATAAGCCACGGAAATGTCCATAACTACATTATATTCCAATAACCAACTATAAAATTTTTTGATTTATTTAACAGGTTCCGAACTAGCATTAATGTACAATGACGAATCTGTTTTGGAAAATCATCATTTAGCTGTTGCCTTCAAATTATTGCAAAACCAAGGATGTGATATATTCTGTAATATGCAAAAGTAAGTCAATTTTGGAGATAAATTAAAGATCAATATTGAATTCGTTACATTTAGATATTAACATAAATATTTAATATTGAATGTTAATTTAAAATTATATTTATAAATAAAATTTAATGAAATAATGTGTTGCAGGAAACAACGCCAAACATTGAGGAAAATGGTTATTGATATTGTGCTCTCCACTGACATGTCCAAGCACATGAGCTTGCTGGCCGATCTGAAGACTATGGTGGAGACTAAGAAAGTCGCCGGCTCTGGAGTTCTGCTACTTGACAATTATACGGATCGCATACAGGTAAACTACTAAATAGACATCTTTTCTTATCTATATTATCTCTCTCAAACACACACACTCTCTATGTCGCTCACTCTCCGGCACAGGTGCTTGAAAATCTTGTGCACTGCGCTGATTTAAGCAATCCCACCAAGCCATTAACGCTGTATAAGCGATGGGTGGCACTGCTTATGGAGGAGTTCTTTCTACAGGGCGACAAGGAGCGTGAGAATGGAATGGACATTAGTGCGATGTGCGATCGACATAATGCCACAATTGAAAAGTCCCAGGTGGGCTTTATCGATTACATTGTGCATCCACTGTGGGAGACCTGGGCTGATCTAGTGCATCCAGATGCACAGGATATACTTGATACGCTTGAAGAGAACAGAGACTACTATCAGAGCATGATACCGCCATCGCCACCACCATCGGCAGCCGATGATATACCGCAGGATGAAAAGATACGATTCCAGGTATCCAAAAATGGTTTAAGCAACCTT